>VDFB02086081.1:1950704-1994771 GCA_007258455.2 Sequoia sempervirens
GAAATGATTTCACATTTTTCAATGTTGATATAGTAAGAGCAATACTAGATAACCACGCCTCTTCTAAAAATGTCCCCAACTTTGGTGGTACTAAAGTCATCATTGTACATAGCCTCTATTTTCTTATGGAAAATGATCATAATATTACCATTAATAGTTTTAAGAGGGAAAATAGCAGCCTCACAAACAAGGAGTAAAACTCAAACAGGCAGGGAGGTCTTCATATCAAGCATCACAATAATATACTGTGTATTGAAGAAAAAAAGTGCCACAATCAATACCCATAGCCTTAATTTGTAATTCCCTAAGTTGAAAAGCTTAGAAAAAAAATTGATATAACAATTCTTTTAAACAACAACCACACCAATAATACAACAATGACATGTCACACTTGCACAATCAATGTGCATACAAGTATCACAACGATGAAAATCTAGAGACAACAAGGCACTTCACCATTCATAAGCAAGGTGGAAAAATGAAAGACTGACCACTCGTGGGATAATCTACCACACTGAACATATGAGAGAGAGTGGACAATAACCTCATGATAATTGTTACTAAGCAATGATCACATTCTCTCATAACAATTCCCTAAGATAGGATGATGGATTCATCAACCTCCAATCCACATCCAAACACACTGAACCACTCTAAACAAAAATTTAAACCTTCACAAGAGGTTTCCTAACTAAGAGGCACCACTCACCAAAAACTGGAATGATAAATAGGAAAACTCACACTTCCCAAGACATCTCATTGTAAAGTGACATCACCCAAGGGAAGAAACTAATCTATAAAACCAAATGAGCTATGAGGATATTTTAGGACACTTACAAGATAAATAAAAAAGGATTATAACCTTCACAAGATTTCACAAGACTAGAAGAACAATCTTCCCAACTCTAGGTGTGACAATCAGGTTGTTTCAAAAGGTTGCACACAAAACAACGCAAGAGATTATCTTTGTCCTCAATGGTGATACTTGATAACTAGAAAAAACACACTAGAACCCTAGGACCATGATGAACACCTTTATTTTATATGGTTTACCCATACAAGGTCCCAAAACTTAGAGGAACTCACAAGACCAAAAGGAGAGAAAACTTGACTAGGTTTTTTGAAGACCTAGTTGACAAAAATGATTACCACAAAAAAATGAAAAGGAACACAAAATATACAAGAGTATTAGGCTTATAAAACCCTTAACTAACCCTACTTAAGAGGTTTTACATTTTGGAATTTGTATGGGAACCAAGTCTCCCCAACATAGTACTAGGCAACCCCATCATGCAACCAAAATTTTGAGATTTTTACCATACAAACCAAGCTTCCCTTGAAAAGTAGGCTGACCCAGTATGTCACCAAGCTGCCCCACTTGATACTAGGCCTCCCTAGCAGTGTTATCCGATTTTGTAGAAACTATGTTTAACTTAGTGTTTGACCAAGCCACCTTGGTGCAGTACCAAATTTCCCAACTATGAAATTAGACACTTAGGTTCATTTTAAACACCAAATTAAGTATTCCTATGTTTTATTAAAATTTTAAGATCATGATAAGTATATTCATAAGAAATCATACCCAGTATCAACACCGAGACATTCAAAATGGCCAAACTACTCTTTTCTTTTACAATTTACCTCCACCTCCAAAGAGAGGTTCCAAACCATTAATTTACAATATAATTGAATAAAATACATATATATACAAGAATCAAACTTGAAATTACATGATACCATGACATTCCTCGATCCACAAACCTTAGGTCCCCAATGATGGTTATCACAACACCCAACCTCATGGAATCAAATGATCCACTTCCATCATGCTAGGAGATAGTTACATGGGCCACAAACACAACACACACAAAAAAAATGGGGAAAAGGTTTACACTCATGCCATACATGATGAAAAAACCCAAAAAAAATCATATAAACACTCATCCGATGTAAGATGGATCAAATGAAAAAAGGATCAATACAAGATATCATTGGGAAAACTCACCAATGTCACATCACAATCTGCATTGGGCCAAGTCATCAATGCCATACAAGAATCCATCCTTGGGAAAAATCACCAAGGGCATAACACATGGAATAACTCACTAGAAGGGTATTACAAGAATTTTTATTAGGCTAGCTCACCAATGGCGAATCACACACACAAGACACTAGGGTAAGATGTTAGAGATCTAGTTAGGGAGTTTCATCATGATGCTCAAAGGTATGGCACCCATGGAATATAGTACTCCTCTCCTACGGATGAGGATACTTGATCTTACAAGGCCCAAGCTCCTTGAGTTGGCATGTCTTCCCAAACATCCTTAGTCTGCACTAACACTCAAGGAATGAGAAGGCATTATCTTAGTTAATTAATTACTCATGTTTCATTAATTATCACTTGATTAAATGACACCCCACCTATGATTAGCCTACTTTCCACTTTGGGTCAGGGACACGTTGGGAGCCACTCCCATAACCCTCTCTAGTACCTTATTCCTAGGCTCTTCACACTCACCATTGAGTGTGGCATGAAAACTAATGCAAAAATTATTTTTTCCCCAAATTCAGTGAAGGGTGATGTCATAATAGTGGTTTACAATTTCTAGGAGATTCTAATTTTTGCTCAAATCACATATTTTTAGAAAATATAATGATTTAAGCCTTAAAAATTTCTATTTAAAGCATTCCAATTGAAGAGGTTTTGACCAAACTACCTTAGATCAAACCCCCTTGGATAGAACCCAACTAGTTTTAAACCATACCTATAATGGAGTCTCCTTTACACCTATCAAAATGCTAATAAAAAACCACTTTTGATTTACCTTTTGGAGGATTAAATGAATTCATTTAAAATTTGTTTTTTGTAAGTATGTAGTCCTTAAATTATAATCTTTCCAAAAAGTATAATTTTAAATAAATTTAATTTTATTATTATATTTATTTTTTATTTCTTGTGAATGTAGGTTTTTCACTGAAAATCAAGCTCTTTGTTCTGCACTTGTGGAGAAATAACAGATTATCAAAAAAAAAAAATTTGAAAAACATGAGTGCACCAGATATTGAAGTCCTTGATCCAACAGAAAAAATAAAATTGAATTTTGATACATACAAAAAAAGTTACGTGTTATATGGTTGAGCTATGTTTGAACTGTAATTGGTCTGACTTTGAAACTTGATTAAAGAAAAATTATTCAATAAAACTATCTAACCAAGTGGAAGCACTAAATATAGGAGTTACAAATCCAAATTGGAAAGAATTAGAATTTTTTCCTTCATGGAAAAAAGGTTATACGTTATACAGTGAGAGTCACTTTTTTAAAATGTTGTTTTCTAAAAAAAATAGTTTTCGAGGGAGATGGAAAAAGAAGTCCAATCTAATTCCAAAATTTTTGAAAATAATATATTTAGAATATGTAGACAAAATTTCATGAAACTCTAGTTTGCATCATCTTCAAATTCCTCATGATTTAGCTGCTATAGTTGCCCGAAAGTGAAGGTTTTGTTAAAAAAAAATATTTCAGTGTCTAGTTTGGAAAAAAATTGTAAACCACTATTGTGGGATCACCTTGAAACATTCCCACAATGCATAATATCACATTTCATGATGTTCAATGTTTTCAAAAATTTCAAATTTTCTAAATATTTTAACAAAGCAAAAAATAGGTTTTTCCTAATTCTACCATTAAAATTTATCAAAATAATAAATTTAAAAAATCAAAATTCTAAGAATACCCTTTGGTTGAAAATATGCCAAAAATACCTCTTAAGCTATAAACTTGACATTTTTATCATTTCTTGAAAAACTAGGCATGGTAACCCTGTATTTTTGGAAAATATCAAAATTTAAGCAAATCTCTACATTTACAAATAAAATTGCAAAATAAAAGGAGATGGGAGGATTCTACACTCCCCTAATCATTCTCCTAAAAATTCAAATAGGATCAAATAAATTTAAAACAAAGAAAATACTTATATTGAGGGTGATTTTAATCACTTACAACGTGCTAGGCAATAAGGGTTTATTGCCCCTCTTGAAAAGTAGCGAAACTACTCCAATGTTCCTATATAACTATTTCTTAGTTGTGTTGGTATACCAAAAGGTCATTGCCAACATTTTTACAAGGGTTCTAGTTTACTACCTTCCTAGGAAATGATATGCAATCATAAAAGATAATTCTAACAACTTAAATAGCATATTGCATTTCAAAAATACAATAGATCTATATCAATTTGTTGCTCTTTTTAAAACAATTTTGAAACCATTTCTGAAATAAAAGTAAAATATGTAGGGTAACAAGAAGCAAGGTAAAAAAATTTAATCAAACAATAGTAGAAAAAATTTCATCAACCAGTTATGTATGTTTAAATAAGATCTTCAAACAACCATTAATGTAAATAACATTTCGCACATCCACCATTAACAATAGTGCAATCTTTTAAAGAAATATAAAATTCATAAGATTTTTAGACTTCATACGACCAAAACACCATAAAAAATGAATAGATCTGGGATGACTTTTTTTTAACCCAAAATTGATGAAGCAAAAAGGGTTTTTATAGGAGATTCTCAGCTTTCCACCAATATAAAATATGCTTTACTTTGAATTTAATAAATAATTATTATTCATTTTCTATATGAATTACAACTAAAGTCCTGATTGATAGGTTGATTGAAAAATATCTATCTAGCTTTCAAACGGTATCAAATTTTTTGAATCCAAAACATTTGTCACATAATATAGGATTAAAAAAAATGAATTTCATGAAGTTTTGACAAAGTTAAGGTGGTCAGACATATGATTTTTTATATTTTTTAAAAGTTGTAATAAAAAATTCATAATTAATTATTTACTTGGAAAATAATTACAAAAAATATGCATCACATCAGGACATGAGCCCTCTACTTATATCTAAAATATTATAAAAAAATATTATCGTTTTATTGTGGTTAGGGTGGTTAGACAAACACCTACTTCTTATTTTTTCCCTAAAATTTAAGTGCTACTGCATTGAAATTTCAAATTTTCACCAAATAGATCTTTTTTTAAAATAAACCTAGTAGTTTAGAAACTACTTTCAATTTTCTACAGATTCTATTCTAACATATTTTTGAAATAATATAGATAACTTATTCAAATTTTTACGTCAAGTTGTCTAACTTTGATTTTTATGAATTTTCATCGCCACTTAAGGGCCTGTTTTTCCCTTGATGATCCTGCACATACCCTTAATTCAATAATTACTAACAATATCTTATTACTTTGATAATTTTGATTTAAATGAAATGATCGTACCATCACCATAGTATAAAATCCAAATGCATGCAACATAGGAATTATCCTTAGATTAATAAAATAAATTCTTTCACAAAGACCAACAGGCTAATTCCACACCGATATTGTATTGTTTGTATTGCATAAATTACATTAGAAATTGGATCCTTTCGAATGACCCCAAAATTAAAAATATATAGAAGAATAAGCTCCTAAAATTATGGATCTAATAAAAAGATAACTGGAACTACCTCTAGTGCTTGAGTCTTCAACTGAAAATAAACTAAAATTTAAATAAAAGTATAACTGGGCACCCTAGTTGTAGTTTAGTTCAACTTGCTAAAACTTAGGAAAAATGAAAAGTAACTGGAAATAGAATGAAATTATAACTGAAGTTAAACTACCATCCACCAAAATTCCAACACCTCTTTCATTATTTTATTTGGGCATGGGAGTTTTCACTGTTAGTCTTCATATTTTCCAATGGAAAGTCTATTTTATTAGGCCTAGGCATGAATCTAGAACTAGGCATCATTTCCTATGGCATTCAACTATTTATTTGCAAAAACACAAAAAGGGTTAACTAACAATAGTAGTATTAACACATCCAGTCACTTGGCCAAATTATCAGACCATCTCAACACTACTTCATTCATTTTTTCCATAGATGGCCCTTGATGGAACTGGATCCTAACCCTTTGGTCAAATGTAGTCTTCTCCATCTGCTATTGTATCTTAGTGAAAGATTCCAATTCTTCCCAGAGAGAATAAAGTTTTACCTTTTTATTTACCATCCTGTCAATTCCTTCTTTCGTGACTTGCCCCTGCATTTAATTCTACAACTCTTCAAGCATATTTGTGGGCTCTCTCACCAACACAAGACTATCCCAAAATGTGCATCCTAGGTTTTCTATCACCTAACAAATATTATTCACTTCTTTTTCAACCCGGATTCTATCACTATTCAACCTATTTTTTCACTTATTCAAAATTTTAACTTGAAATTCCACTGCTCTTACCCAAATTTGAATAGAATCCTACTCTACCTCTTCTATCATAGTACCCTTTAATAGTTCATTTATATTTGTTTCATTCATCTAGTGAAGGATTGGGATGCATTCTTCCTAAACCAACAATTCTTCATCAATGCTTAATGCAATTTGTGGAGCATTGTTGTCTTCATCACTAATAGCATGATAAGACTTTCCTAATTGCTTCAAAACTTGGCAAGTTAATTCCAAAAAGTTTTCTTTCCACTATTGTGTAGTCGAGATCCATCCATCCAAGTCAAAATTTCTTACCTTTCCTTTTAGTGCAACCTGCAATGCAAACTCAGGATCTTGATTTTCAATGGGTCTGATGAGGTTATTTATGCAAGTCATTAGCTATGCAACTTGGGCTTTAAATTCTTAACTTTGTATTTTCATCCTTTTGCATTCTTTTCAAAATTGTACAAACAAACATTTAAAGGGGATGTTGTTTTCGTTCCCTAGTTTTTACCCCTATGTCCACTTGGTGGATCTAATAGTCCTCATCTATCATCTTTGATTCTAATTTATCAAACAATGGGGCATCTATTTCAATTTATTGGTTTCCTTGTTCATCGATGGAAATTATAGATATCCTTCATGCTCTTTCCCTTCTTCTCCATGGAGATTGAAGATCTTCTAATAAAGCATTTAGACTTTGCTTAGGAGTCTCTACATAAGTTACTACCTCTTTTGAATTTTTTGGTTTAACCATACAGGTATGGCTACAAATGTTTCTCTTTGAGGGGAAGAGATGACTTCAACATCATGAGATTTTTCAATACTATCCTTAGTCCCCTTTTGACCAAAATCTCATGACACATTTTCTTCTTCATGAGCTCTTTCTCGTTCCACCTCTTCTTTTGTATGAGGTAGCTCCTTAGTAGCTTTCTTCTCTTAATTGATTTCTTGATCACCCTCTTGCTCTACAAGCACATTTTGTTAAGAAATATAGTCCTCAACATGACCACCTTATTTATTTACTTCCTCTATAGGCACTTCTTCAATGTGTACCTCCACATGAACATTTTTAGTGAACACTTCCTCCATTTCTCTTCACATTTTGTTTTCTCTTAGAAGATCCTTCTCTATCTCTCCTTGAGTATTATGTCAACTGAAATTTCCTCTTCACAAGCAATTTCATCTTTGGGAGGAGGAGGAGTAGATGGTGGTGACTGAGATGGTGGGGTTTGCATCTTATCCTTGGGTGATGGAGGCAGAGATGACAATGGTGACTCATGAGGTGGAGTGTAAGAGAATGTTGATTCTCTCATTGGGATCCCCTTCTTCTGATGGCCTCTCTTGTTCTTTCTCTATGAACTAGCCCACCTCCATCCTTAGGATCCTTCTCTTCTTCACCTAAAGCAACACTAATGGGGCTTCTTTCCTTTTGTTTCCTTCCTACTTCCTTAGCAAGTCCCCCTTTTTCATTCTTCTTAGCCAAGGAAACACTTGAAGATGGTTTATCTTTAGCAACATGTGGCTACCCTTCCTTGGTGGGTACTTCAGTTACAACCTCTCCTTTCTTCTTCTCCTTAGCTCCTTTTATAGGGTACAAAAATTTGGCTATAGGTAAAGGTCTTCTAAACCATCAAAGAGAGAGATCCACTACACCTTGTGTTTTGAAAGTTTGAAGTCATCATTTTCTTGAATTAAGCAGTCCACATTGAAAATTGGCCGATCATAAATTCTTTGACCCAAATAAGTAGGATCAAGAACCTTTCCATATTCCTTTTGTTCTTATGGACCTAGGCATCTGTGCAATGCCTCATTAAGAAGATTTTCAGCCAACAATAATCTTTCATTTTAACTTTGAATTCTTCTTGACAATTGGTCCAATGATCTTCAAGTTTGGGCTTATGAATAAAATACACACCCATCACTTTTTTAATATTACCAATGTGATAAAATCTCCCTTAGGAATCATTGTATAGAGAAAAATTGCACATGGCCATATCAATCTTTGCACCCTTATCATTTTGTGTGTTTCCACAAAAGTATTCTCCTATTTTGATGGCAAGGCCATGCCCATGTTTATGCTTACAAACAATGAGTTGTTGCACTTCTATTACTTGTCTATAAACCTCCAACAAAAGCATCTTATATGAAGGATATCTAGGAAGCTTATATGGCATTTTATGGAAACCTTCTACACTAATATAAGTAAAGGGTTTATAATGGATATACTAGTATCCTATTTATTTTATCACTTCCATTTCTTCATTGGTGATTCTCCTAGAGAAATCTCCCTCCAACCCTCTAATCACTGAATAGATGAAATTATCATAATAACACAAAAATTGTGAAAACTTGCCTCTAATTCTAGCTAAGGATAGTGTTGATGTATTGCTACTTCCCGAAGCTCAAAGGAACTCAATCTAGTAAGTACCATAAATAAAGCTTGTGAAGACAACAAGTAAACTAGGTAGGATGTCATACAAAACTTATGAGTTGAGAGGACATTGCTTAACTACTCGTGAATGTTATCAATTATAAGGAAATCCTAGTTAATTTTCTTCTTGTTAGAAGAATTGATAATCTTAGTGAGCCTCACCATCCATGGATAGAAGGCCCTTGCATGTTGGTACCCAAAAACTTAGCTCAATAGCACAATTAGGTCTTTGACATCTTCTTTATACCCACTTTTGTGTTGCTCCTTTGCTAGTTTAGATGTCACTTTTCTTGGTTTCTCTAATAGATTAGTATTTATGTAGTTCAAATTATAAGTTAGATTATCCTCAAAATAAGTGATTTTCTTCTTCATGTCCACTATCTCATACTCAAAGTGGGGGGAATTATAAAAATATTCTTTATCATCTCTAGGGTTACATCTAGCACAGTTTACCCATTTTCCTACTTAACCCTCCAAGTCTTATGATTATAATGAAGAGAACAAGTTAGCACTAACTTTGGGGATTAAACTATAATTGGGAAAGCAAGAACTTATATTAACCCTGATTTTACAAGACCCTAGCCATTGGAGTCCTAGCCCCATTATCACTTATTATCCTCTTGAATTAATCCATGTTGACATGGCCCAAGTTTGTATCTCCAATATCATTGTATGGAGAAAACATCTTTGAAGGTGGATGATAACCTTTGAATTGGTATTTCATCTCTTCTAAATCCTTTGGTGGCATATCTCCTACAAGAACCAATGCCATATATTAAAATTTTCATATAAACTAAGGAGAGAAACCCTACAAAACAAGCCATGTTAGACAATACACATCCTTCACTTCAAAGTCATAACTTGTCATAAAAAGGTTATACAAAGTTTCAGGGATCAATCTTTGAGATTACCCCTTACCTTATACCATTAACACTTGTACCAAAGATTTCAATTTTCTCTTTATTTATCTCTTCAGGCATCAGGGATCGGAGATGCCCCATACCCTTTCCTTGCAATATAAATCCCTTTAGGTTATAAATATGTTCGATCAAATGTCAAGGATTGAAGATCCCTTCTATGGTCCTCTTCTCATAGTGTGAACTCCCTTTGTTAAGACTTTATCCAATCGGGCATCGGGGATCAAGATTTCCCCTTACCTTTTGTATTAACGATGATATTTCCATAAGAGACATTCTCGCCAGTGAAGTTTGAAGTGCATTTTGAGGTTTAGAAATTTGATTTACCTCTTAATTGAGATTTTTGTTTAGAATTAAGAGATAAGCTTAACTTTTGAAGCCCAAAGTGTGTTTTGAAGGTTGTGGATCATATGTTTCTTTTACAAGTTACTATTGAATTTTAAGCATTGGTTATGCTAAAAATTTACAATCTAAAACCCTTCTTTGCATTTTAACTGTCTAACTTGGATTTTGAAATTTTTAATATTAAAGGCATTCTTATCAAACATATCATTTAAACGAAGAAAATTAATCATGTTTGTAGATGTTGGAAGTCGAGGTTCCATCATACCTCCTACCCCAATAAGGGATCATTTAAATGGCACATCTGACACCTGATGTCTGAAAGGGAATCTTGAAAACATAGATTTTTTCTAAGTGTTTGTGTGCATTGTCAGGTGTTGGAGATTGGGGATAACCCTTACCTCTTTCATCTCAATAAGAAAGGTAGTAAGAAATATCTTCGATGGATAAATCTTGAATGTCATAACAAGATTTCAATAAGTCATATATAAAGGAAGGATCAAGGGTTGGAAGTAGAAATTTCACCTTACATCTTGTAAATGCTTTCATGTATTAGGTAAGGTAAACTTGTGACAACCGAAGCACAATAAGATTCAAATTTCAATCATTCCATGGTAAAGTGAAAGGAAACATTGAGAAACCTAAGGGATAAAATTTGATGATGATGTCATAAATGACATCAAATTGTACACCAAAAAGGAAATCGATCTAGTGGGACAAAAAAGACAAAAATGGAAAGAAAAAAGGGAAAAAATGCATGAGAAAAAAAACAAGAGAATGCCCAAGGCAATACAAATAAAAAGAAAACAAAAACAAATAAAGAGAAGCAAAGAAAAATGGCCAAAATTTCAAACATAATCCCACACAATTGAACAATGAAGTGACTATAAATGATCAAAAGAATCCTAGAATTACTACTAACTTGGTAGAATGCACAAGAGAATGAAAGGGAAACACACGAGACACCAGTGCCACAAGAAAATTCAATGCAAAGACCTACAAATACAAAAAAGAGAAATCTAAACACGATCCAATCACACAATCCAAACTCGAAGGAGAAATAGAAATGACCAATTTTAGCAGTAGCAATGGCGGTTTCGATGGGAAAGAGGAAGTTGTAAAACTTTGAATCACAATTACCAAATGATGCATAACTTAACCTAATAACCCCCTCAATAGTTGACTTTAATTGCACATTAAGCTCAAGTACTAATGCATTCAATTTTGGCACTTGTGTATTAAATTTTAGTGTCACTTACGTTTAAGTGAAAAGATATGATGTGAAGTGCATGCAAAATAAGGTGTCGCCATCGGGAGTTAGGGTTAGAAAAGTGGTAAGACATCCAACCTTGATCCTGAAGGTTGAAAAATGAAACACATGAACAATGAAGGTTAAAATGAAGGGATTAGGGGATTGGGCTTGAAAAGTAAGGTATACCCTTCTTCAAAATTCTAAAATCCCGAAGTCCAAAAGCAAACCGAAAAAAGGAAGAAAAGGAAGGGGAAAGGAGAAGGAAAAAAAGGAAAGAAGGGAAATGAAGACATGCACATGAAAAGAGGGGAGTCCCCATTTTTCCAAGGGGAAAAAGGAGCGTGAGTGCAAAGGTACAACAATACCTCAATGCCCTTTAAAATTTGAAATGTGAAATTTATCAAGTACACAAAACAAGGAGTCACGAAAATAAGCAAGCACAATCCCTTCCCAATTCCTATCCCAATGAATCTGACCTTGTCAAATTTAAATAAGAATTGCACTCCCAATCAAAAATTTTCCAAATTGCTCAAATAAGTTTTTTCTCTCCAATTATCTCTTCACAAAGTAACATAAAAAGAAAAAGAAAGCTTTTTCCCCTATTTACCCATTTTTCTTTTACAATTAAAATAATATAAAAATCCATTTTCAATTTCTCTAATTCCCAATCTCCTCAAAATTCAACTAAGACACATCACTCAATTTCCAAATAACATATATCATTTCAATATTTACAATTTAAATCCATAAACGCATATTTTCATTTAAATTTATGAAATCCAAAATAAAACATAACTTGCAATTCCCAACCCACTAAATTTCACATTTAAATTAAACAATAGATTAATTTCATTTCTTCTTTCATTCTATTTTCCCCTTTCCTAAAGCACAAAGAATATTTTAATAATAAATAAAATAATCCTTTAAATTCATTTATGAAAAAAATGCAAAATTTAAACCATCAATTAAATTAGACATTTACATGTTCACGATACATAGGGATTCCAAAATAACTCCTAAATTGGATTTGGGTTCACATAAGGTCAAATATGATGCATACCATAGTTGATTCGAGTACAATAGGGAATGGATATGAAGGTGACCAATGCGACATCTTTGTATTAACCATCATCGAGGAATAACAGAAACCTTTATGGCTAGTTGGAGAAATAACCATGTACCTATACCTATAACCATTCAATGTACATCAAGGGTACCTACTCAATATATATAACCGAAGCACATTGTAATCATCCCAATAGGGTCCAATAGAATAGGCATACAATGACATATGTACATCCATCATATAAACACTTAAATACATCAATCCTTCTAAACACCATATAATCAGGCTCACATTTAAGGATAGCATAAATAATGCATTTCACTAAACTAAAGCATAATAATAAACCAATCATGTAAATGCAAAAAATACAACCAAATGACATGTTGAGGAATCTCATCTTGAACATGTGGTGGTTCATAAACCCAAAGAAATCCATGTAAAATAATCACCATAACAATGACAAGGAAATGGTGAAGCTAAAACATTGATCTCACATTAACAAGATGTAAATAGGAGGGACACTACAAGATCTTCCTTGAATCCTTTTCTATAATACCAAATGTGAATTAAATGATCATGATGTAGGGTTATGTAATCCCTCATAGGAACCATAGTAATTAAATTATTTCATATCTTCATAAGGGGACCAATGGAGGCTCACCTCTCAACCATAGGCTCACTCACAAGTCACTCCTAAGCTAGGATCTCCTTAAGAAACCTAGTTTACACAACAACTCAAAGGAACAAAACCATTTTTCTCAAAGCCAAACACCTAACCAAACTCAAAATCAAGGAAAGATTCATAATAATAGAACCCTTAACAATATTTAAAGAGGTAAAAATGAGAGAATCACATCTCTTATTGCCTTATAACTCTACGAAACACAGAATAATTTAACCCATCAACATAGCCAATCCTTAACAATATGAATCCCATAATCACATAAAACAAGACATAAAAACATGCTCAAATAAATAAGAAACCCAAATACCTTTGTGAAACTAAGAGGTCCTAATATTCAATGTTTCAAGAGGCTTGAGAGCTTACCTGTCAAGATTCTAAAGGATTTATGAAGAGTTGGTGGTGGTCTCTCCACAAGTCTCCAATCCAATCTTCTTCCCAAGTGCCTTTTCTCTTCTCCACATAATAAAAGTGAAATGAAAAAAAACCCTTCTTCATCCCCAAATGGATGATTTATAGGATTTCAAGGTTTAGATTCCTTGGATGGGGGAGTGACACTTGTCACTCTCCCATTCATCCTTAATGCACATCTCTCCATAATTTCTCACACATGTGTGAGACCTTGGGTAGAGTGGAGTGTACTTGTACACTCATCCCATGAAAGTATTACAATGTGGCTCACACATGTGAGTGGTCTTGTAGCTTTTTCCCAAGATCATGAATGAACTTTGGAGAGTGGGGATGAAAAGTGTCAAGTCACTATCACAAGCCTACATAATTCAAGTTTTTCATTCCTCTAAAGGAAAAAATTAGAAGGATCACATCTTGGCCCAAGTTTAAAATGAGGGTTTAAAAAGGTACCTAACCTATATGTACCCAATGTAGGGTTTCAAAAAGAATTAAAATACATATATTAAAACATTTATCAACCCTTTAAAAACCTCCTAAAGGTCAAATCCAAAAATCAACAACTAGGATACCCACACAACACAAAATCCAATCATAGTGGCCTTTTGACACAAAAAAATTCAAATATTCATACTCAACCACTATTAAAAAAAAAAATTCATCACATTAAGACTATAGTCCCTTTAAATGGAATATAGTCACTATCACTAATATAGTCACATTAGGGTTCCTTGAGAGACTTTCACTTCCATTGAAAATGGAATTTAACATACAAACTTCATTTCAGATGTCAATGTATTCATAGAATTCCATAGTCGAAGCAACCAAGTTAAAATTTTAATGTTCGCACATATATTCTATAATAAATTACCATTATCAATATTACTAGGATATTTCAATAGAATGAAATTATTCTAATTCTAATTATGATACTCAGCTAGATTCCTAATTATCAAAATGGCACAAGATCATTCCTTCAAATCACACAAGGTAATCATGCACTTTACATTACAAAATAATAATTTACAATTCAAATAACTTAAATTTATCATTGCCTCAATACCCCCTAAGCATAATAACGGTGGGTGCATGAAGTTCGGTTACACTTTTGTGGCCAACTTCAAAAAAAGTTTGGAAATGACATAATGCACTCACGTTATTTCATTTTAAAAGCAAAAAAAAAGTGAAAGTTTTTGATAAAAGGGTAAAATGGGTTTCACAGGGACCTGAAACCACAACGTTTACAAAAAAGAAGAGAGGACACAAAAGTCCCACCAAAAAGACTAGCTGTTCGAGAAAAGATCAGCAACAACCACACAAAAAAACCAAAAAGAACGGCAGTGAAAACACAAAAACCCTAGCCATTAACTCAGAGTCTTGAGGACAGACTCTGTTTCTGCCTCCAAATTTTGCATATCATTGACTCCCTTTTTAAAAATTTGAATCATCTTCGAAGTAGGGGGGACCTTGTGCTTCAAATTAGCACTAGTTCTTTTGGAGATGCCTGCATTTGTTTCCTGGCTTTGTCCTATGTTTCCTCTAGATCCACCACTAGAGACCCCTGTTGGGCTTTATCTAACTTTTCTGTCATTGTGTTAATGATAATGGCATTGTGTCTTACGATTTGGTTGTTTTTCTCATCAACAGTTTTAATGGTATTCCTTATATTCTCAACATTGGAGTCAATATTTCTATTGTTGTGACCTTGAACCCCACTATCCACATCTTTCTTCTCAATCTCTACAATCTTAGCACCTAGCTCTTCAATCTTGCTTTGAAGGGCCTAATTTTTTATTTTCAACTCATTAATTTCAATGAAAGTCCATTCCAAGAGCTTGAAGTGGGACTCAGAGTTGGTTTTGGCAAGGTTCAGAACATCTAGAGAGGGCTCCTTACCAAAATTAAGGCAAGTTTTCTTAGGGTTAGGAATAATAGGGGAGTCATCTTTAGCAAGTTTATCCTCCAAAGGTTCAGTGCAAAACTCAGTTTTGTTGGCATCAGACTCCTCCGAATCAGAGGACGCTTCAGAGTAGGAAACAAGGCATTTGGCCTGAGGTTTCTTATCAAAAGAACTATTCTTAAGGGATGGGCTATTAGGATCAAGCTCAGTACGGGCTTTACCAGAAATGGGAGTAGGTTTTTTGTTCCCAAAAGGGCTAGTGTGCGAGCTAAGGACATTTCTAGCCGGACTAGAGTTAGGAAAATACTCTGAGCCACTGGGCTTAGTGTCATCACTCTTAGAATTAGGGATAGTTTCTAGAATAGCAGGGGCAGGAAAATTTTGGACATGTTCAACAATCAGCCTTATTAACCTAGTGTGCAAGATGGGGAATCTTTTAGGGTTTTTCTTATTATCCTCCAAGATTTTCTTCAAGGAACAAAAAGATAATAGGGGAAAGAGACCCTAACCTTGTAGCAGAAGTGGTTGAGAAGAGCAAAATGGTAGCCATAAACTCTGGTGAAACACCCATCCACTGTAATGTACTCCATGATGACCCACATAACCTTTCTCCAAATGGCCTTTATGGTGTCTGCATCGAAGTAGCTGTTAGAAATTTTAACAAGACTTAGCCTCTCTTTGTCCCTTTTAGGAAATCTGATCACGACTTCATCAGAAAAATCCCTATCCCTGAAGAACTTCTTCCCTTTAGCAGATAAGCTCATAACATCAGCGATTAAACTTTCGTTGAGCTCCACATTCCTACCAAACAAGGTCAAATTCCCATTATTCTAGTTTTTGACAAAGAGGTTCGTATCCTCCTGGTTAGAGCCATGGAGTTTCTCCAAGAAAGGAAGAAACCCTCCGCTTTTAACCTTATTCCAAGCCTTGGCATTTTTCATGTGTGTTTCATAACTGTCCGGCTCAATTCGCTTTCTGTCTCCACCCATTTCAGCTAACATAGTGGGGTGGACCCAAGTGAAATTTTTACTAACATTGGCCCCACCAGATCTAACCCACAAAGCGTACGAAGCTTTCTTGCAAATTAAGCCACTGAGCTCAGTCCCATGCAATCTAATGATTGTGATGTGAAAGATCCAACCTATCCTCATTAAAGGGATAACATGTTTCTTTTCCTTGTGATTTATCATAATTTAATAGGGTGCAGACATTAGAGTTTAGATCACTAATATTAAGCCAAGTGCGCACATCTTTACTCCTAACTCCTTCATTAGCAAAAAAATCTACAACAGCATTGGCTTCTCTATAAGCATGTGAATTTTTAACTTTATCAAAATTTTCCAAAGTCAATATGACATCCTCAACCCATGATTTAATGGTCCACAAGGGGGGAGACTTACCACAAAGGCAGTCGATTATGTTTTTGGGATCTCCTTCAAGCCACATATTTTTAATGTTAAGACTTTGGGCTAAATTTATGATGTGAAAAGCTCTAGTAGCCTCCGCTAGATGATTGGTTTGGGAACCAAGAGGAGAGGCCATTGCACCAATGAAATTTCCAAACGAATCCCTTATGACTCCACCACAGCTCGCCACCCCCGGATTTCCTTTAGCCACACCATCAAAGTTAGCTTTGATCCAACTGTTTGGTAGAAAATACCAGCAAACCCCCTCTCTGTCCTTCTTGGCTTTCATAGCAATGCTAGGAAATTCAAGAATTATGTTCTAATCCTTAGAAATAGTGATGTCATAGGATGAGTGCACCGTCTTCATGGACATGCTATCCTTCTGAACCAAGGCATTGAAATTTTCCTTCAAAAATCTGACAATTTTATCAAAGACAATATCCACAGAGGCTTCTTTATCTCTATAAACTCTATTGTTGCATTCTTTCCAGAGGCCCCAAGCCACGTGAGGGAAGGATAAATCCCATAAAAGACTGAGCATAGGATTTCTAGTCGAGGCTTTCCATTGAGTGAAGAAGTCTTCAATGGATGAAGGGAAAACCCAAGGAAGGTGCCATAACCTGATAATTTTTTCCCAAATAGAAGCAGCAAATGAGCAATGAAGGAATAAATGACACACAAACTCGGCCTCCATCTTACAAAGAAAGCATCTATTAGTAATTTGAAATCCGCATTTACACAGGTTATCAATCGTGAGCACCTTGTTTTGGAGAAGGATCCAAAAAAAGATATTGATTTTAGGTATCAAGTGTTTGAACCAAGCTTTAGACCAGAAAGGAGGATAGTCCAGAGAAGAAGTAATCCTTGCAAAGGCAGAAGACATAGAAAAATTGCCAAAGGGTTCATCTATCCAAACCACATGATCATCCAGCTACTCAGAACTAAGTCTAACAACCAACAGAGAAGACTGAATAGGAGCCAATGCTTGACTAACACTACACAAGTCCACCCAATTACCATTCACTCTGTAGTCTTTCACATAAGTTCCAAACCATGCCTTACAAATCTTTGCCCATTCATTGAAGGAATTGCTTTTTATAATGGGCTCCTTAAAAAGCCATCTATCCTCCCAAAATCTAGTATGATAACCATTTCTCACTTGCCATCCAATACCATCATCCACAATCTTTTTTCCATTGATTATATTATTCCAGCATGTAGACCCTCTGGGAAGAGGGTGGGGATCCTTCTTAATATTGGAGGAGAAGTTGTTTTCTACATATTTACTAGCCAAAATATCAATCCACTCCCCAGAAGATGAAGAAATTCTCCAGATTTGTTTAGCTAGGAGAATTTTGTTAACTGATCTAATTCTTCTTAAACCAAGTCCTCCGGCCTTTTTAGGTCTGCAAACTAGATTCCAGCCAATTAAGGGAAGTCTTTTTTTTCCTCAACACTTGACCAAAGAAACCTTTTCTAAATTTTTTCAATGGCATCAGAAAATTTAGCAGGAATCTTAAATAGGCTCAGGGCATAGATAGGCAGATTCTGGAGAGAGGCTTTGAGGAGCAAAAGATTTCCAGCTTGACTTAGCAGGGCTCCTTTCCAGCTGGCAAGCTTCTTGCTAAATCTTTCAACCAGCGAGAGCCAAAAAGACTTAAGAGGTTTCAAGCTTAAGGGTAAACCAAGGTAGGTGGAAGGAAAGGAATCCACCCTACAACCCAGAATCCTGACAATTTTAGCCTATCTATGATCTGGAGTATTGAAGAAGAACAAAGAACTTTTTTGATTGTTGATCAGTTGTCTCAAAGCTCTCCTGTATTTTTCAAGCAACTATTTTATAGTTTTTCCTTCAGACACCGTGGCTTTACCCATAAGCATAGTGTCATCAATGAATTGTTGATGGGAACACACCAGATTGCCCAAAGAAGGTTTGAGACCAAAAAGAGATTTAAAATCAACCGGCTTTTTTAGATTCCCACCTAAACTCTTAGCCATAATAGTGAATAAAATAGGAGAGATAGGGTCACCCTACCTTGGACCTCTGGTGCTCTGGAAAAAAGAGGTGGGGGATTCGTTGACCATAATCGATATGGAAGCTATGGACACAAGTTGTTCCACCATTTGAATAACACTGTTACAAAAACCAAAAGCCTTTAAAATTTTAAATAAGAAAGTTCAGTCAACTCTATCATAGGCTTCTGAGATATCAAGCTTTAATAAAAATCCTTCAGTCTTCGACTCAACTAAGGAGTGAATATTCTCATGAACAGTAATAATAGAGTCAAGAATTTGTCTACTAGGGACAAAGCCATTCCGTTGAGGAGAAATAAAGGAAGGAAAAAAGGTTAAAAATCTAGAGGTTAAGACTTTAGATATGATTTTGTATAATGAATTACAGAGACTTATAGGCCTAAAAGCCTCAAAATTATTAGCTCCAGGTTTCTTTGGGATAAGAACTAAGAAGGTAGCATTTAATTCCTTTAGAAGACTTCTGGATCCAAAAAATTCTTTAACAACATTTACCACATCTTCTTCAACAATCTCCCAGAGCCATTGAAAGAAAAATAAAGGGAAACCATTAGGACCCGGAGCTTTACTTTCGTCAAAGGAGAAGACAGCTCTCATGACTTCCTCATTGGTGGGGATAGTGATCATAAAGGAATTGTTTTCCTGGTTGATAATACTTGGTATAGCTTCAACTAACTGATCCTACTCATTTTGGTTTATTTCATCACTTTCTGAAAGAAGATGTTTGAAGAAGGAGCTCGCCTGCTTTCTAATATCCTTCTCCTCATACCTAGTTCCATTCACTTCTATTTGAGATATTTTGTTGACAGCTCTGTGTTTTGAGGCTGATAGATAAAAGTACCTGTTGTTTCTATCTCCTGCAGATAACCAAAGAGCTCTAAATCTTTGTCTCCAGAACTCCTCCTTTCCAATTATGTCATGAATTTTCATAAGGATCTCATTCTCTTTTTCCTTAGTGTCATTCAAGTAACCCTCCTATATTTTAAATTGAATTTCTCCCAAGTCCATCTAGAGATTAGACTTAATCCTAAAGGTGTTCCCAAAAGAATCCTTTTTCCATTTTTTTAAATTACATTTCACTTCCCTTAATTTTTTTTCTACTCTGAACATAGTAGTTCCTTGAATTCTTATATTCCACCATTTCCTTATTTCCTCTTTAAGAGCAGGATGAGAGATCCACATTTTTTCAAATCTAAAAGGAATGTTCTTCTTTTTTATTGGATCCGTAGTGAAACTGATAGGAAAATGATCAAAACCAATTCTTGTAAGAGCTTTAAGGAAGCAGTAATAATAAAAAAACCAATGATTGGCAATTAAAGATCTGTCTAATTTGACCTATACGAGATCCAACCCCTTTCTACGATTAGACCAGGTAGAGGAAGCTCCATATAGATCCAAATCATTCAGCCCTTGATTATCAATGAAATTCTGAAGATCCTCTTTGCTCTCCAAGTTGATTTGGGATCCCCCAAATTTTTCTTTGTTCATTAAGGGTGTGTTAAAATCCCCCATAACAATCCAAGCTTCTCTATCAAAAATCCTCCAAAAGGCAGCTAATTCCAACCAAAAATATTTTCTCATTCTTTTTCCATTAGGATCATATATATTCACTTGAATCCAGCTAAAGTTATCTCTTATATGTGTAAATCTAGTGGCTATATGATTCATACCTTCCAATATCGGATCACCTTTGATTATGTGGCTATTCCAAAAAGTCACAATGCCTCCAGAAGTGCAATTCGAATTATTACCATGGTTACTATTATGCTGGAAAAGTTTCATCTTTTTAATTTTCTCCTTTGACATTTTAGTTTCCTGAATTAAAAGAATATCTGGCTTATGATCTCTAGCGAGATTGCAAATAACATCTTGCTTGTGGGGGCTATTGAATCCCCTGATATTCTAGGACATAATCTTCATTAGATTCCAGAGGAGTTAATACATTCTAGGATATTTTTCTAAGAACCATCTGCAATATCCTGAAAGCTATTATGCTCTCTTTTCTTTTTCAAAGACTTTTTGCCTCTTGAGTTCTTTACTATTCCACAATCTACCTTGACTCTTGATCTAGTAGAAATGCCACTTGGGGTCTTCCATTGTTTGTTTTTTCTTTCTTCTTCTTTGATATATTCTCATCTTTATCAGTCTCTTCTTGGCTATCTATCTCTCTGCTAGACTCCCAGTCCTTATCAGTTGGGATCCTTTGTTCCCAGGGTAAAGTGTCCATAGTACCATTCTCTTGAATAGACAAGACATTACTGGAAAGATTAGCTATGTGATCCAGATTTTCAAAGGAGTCCTTAACCCTATCTGGGAAGTTGGGATCCATCAGGTACACAACACCCTGAGGGGGGAGATTATCAGAAGATGGGGAGGGAAGAGGAATATTCAATTTTAAAGATAAACCCTCACTAGGAATATCCTCCAGACCCAGGATCTCCTCATTTCTATTAGAAGGGACTGTCATTTGGGACAAGGAAATAGAAAGGTTCAGATCTCCTTCTCCAACCAAGGTGTCTTCATCAAAATCCCTTTCCTTAGATGAAGGCGTTTTAACAAGATTCATGTTAAGAGGATCATTAGGGATCTCACCTTTAGTCTCCATGACCACTTCAATCTCTGGAGAGATACTCTAAAAATTGGACTCTTTGTTTTCCAGGTCCTACTCTTTATTTTCCTTCCTTTCTCCTGACTCATTCTTTTTTTCCAAGCCATTCTTCCAGGTCTTGCTGGTTTTTCTATCTCTAAAGTGGCATTTAGGGGGCATTTTTTTGCCCAGTGACTAGATTTCGTACACTTGAAATAGGAAAATGGGATGGTTTCAAACTCTATATTCTGCACCCAGTAACCTAGTTTTGATTGGATCTCAATTGAAGATGGAAGATCTACATCCTAGGAGACTCCCACACATATCCTCGCAAAAACCAATCTCTTTCTAGTAGCTGACATTGTGTCAATAGAAAGGAGCTCACCAAAGGAGCTCACAATACCATGAAAGATATCTTCACTCTAGTACTCCAGGGGCAGGCCTGGAAGTCTAGCCCAAACTAGGAAATTCTCAAAAATGGAGTCCAATAGATCCACGTTGGAGGACCACTTCTTTAGGGCCAAGGAAGATTTCCCTATCACCCAAGGACCTCCACTTCTAGCAAATTCAATGAAAAAGATGTTAAAAAATGTAGATTCAATAACCCAACAAATAATGGGATGGCAAGATAGGAGGCAAGTAGCTAAGGCATATTATGCAGATAAACTATCATATAAACAAGTAAAAGATTTAAAAATTACTAAAGGTGATTTGTGCTCTCTATTCACTGACCCTAGAACAAATCAAAATCTGAGCCTCAATGCTAGAGGTTTCCTATTCATTGGTGCAACCACCAAGAGATTAGGAACTATTTTTATGATAGATGGTACTTGGTCTTTGATTACCAACCATGCAATAGTTGTGAAGTCCCCCAATATTTTCTTAGGAAACTATACAGTGAGTTCATATTGAACCAAATCCTAAATTATTTTGATATGAGGGAGTTCTAGGGGAGAGGTAGGGGGTCAGCTTAGGATAGGCCCGTGCACAATCGAAACCTGCACGGCAAGGGAGATGACCTCTTGCTAGGCCGCCTCATGAGCACATTGTTATGCCTGCCATTATGAAGGAGATTACTCACGTAGAGACATTGCAGGTGATCAACACTTTGACCCAAAGTGTCATCCATCATACTAGCCCTATTGTACAGTGCCATCTAGGGGAGTCTTCAGGTGGTGACCTTCAAACCCATGTATGTCAATCTTACAAGGCAACTTGTTCATATGACCCCACCGACACTCAGGAGGATGCTACATAGGATCAATATGCTGCTACGCAGGATCTGTATGTTGCTACGCAAGATTTGTATGCTGCTACATAGGATCTGTATGTTGCTACGGGGATGGAGAGGATGGCTAACATTTTGCATTGTACATATGTCATTGATAGTCAGGTAAAAGTAAGCATGTTCATTGAATTTAATTTATTAAATTTTGATTTTGAAATGCATGATTAACTAATTTAGTTTTATTATTTTAATAAAATTGCAGGGTCATAGTGGTGAGACTAGATACACCGGTCCCCCACCTACTTATTTTTGTAGTACACCTATCAATGGGGTATGTAACTAGTAAAAAATTATAAATTTATTACAGGTTAATAGCATTGTTTTATGAATGGTATTTTAATACATGTGATTTTGGATGTTGAATAGGCTAATATTGTTGGTTTCAAGAAAACACCTCCTAGTGCCAGTGGATTCACTCAAACGCACATGGAGGTAATATAATAAAGAGAACTTAACTAATGAATTCTACTTAATAGATTCAAATGTGTACTTTATATTCATATTGTTGGTTACGTTGCATTACACATCATTCAAACTCAAAGCATTACTTGAAATTCCATAACTAATAACTAGATGTTGATAGATGACAAAATTTCAAATGTACAATATAGTTGTTTAGAAAGTCAACATAAGTAGTATGATGCAATTACTTCACATGGAGGCATGTGCTTGGAAAGGTTCACCACCACAACAAACTATGGATGCTTGGAAAAAATCTATGAAGCCATAATAGTAAGCAATAGCATAGACAAGGAAGTTAGTGATGCAAAGCATCATATCAAATCACTCAATCATTACGGTACATCTGATGTAGAGCATCCAAAAAACACCATCAACATCATTTATTCAAGGCATTTCAATCCCAAATAGAATCAAGAGAAGATCAAATATAATTTCATTAGAAATCTACTTTTCATTCAACCAAAATCCACTCAAATTCTCTTAGCCATTCCATAGGCCATCATTCATCATTCCACTAATTAGTATTCCAATTGATTCATTCAAAGAAAAAACCATATTAAAGAAAACTTTGACTTAATCAATTAGATTCACATCATTCTCAACCACCATAAAACAACATAAACCTAATTATTGACACTTGAACAATTCATCCTTTCATTTATTCACCAAGGCAACAAATCAACTAAACCATACCTCACTATTATCAGTCCATTATCAAGCACTATACTCACCATATTTTGACTACAACAGTCTATTTATAGGTTACAAACTCCTGCTACAATATAATCTTGATTATCATCTTGTGTTTAATCACCAATTTGCTCAAAAGGCTTCATAATAGTCACCCATCCAACCATCAAAGTCACCAAACCTATCTTATACGCATTAACCAAATTTAGTAACATCAATCATATCATTCATTTGATAGTAACCAAGCACTCAATCATATCACAAAAGCTTTGAAAGGATACAAGTCATAAATGTTGAAGATAGGAGAGATTGCCACCCCAGGAGGTAGCTCTATTTCATAAGCATTTTGGCCAAAATTGTAGACCACCTTGCAAGGTCCTATCTTCATCATCATGATTGTGGTATAATTTCCTTTTGGAAGTCTTTCCTTCTTCAAGTGTGCCATCACCAAGTCTCCAACCTTGAATTGGACATTCCTCTTCTTTAAATCTGCCTTTTCCTTATACATCTCAACATTCTTTTGAAGGGTTTCCTTCACTTGTTGATGAATATCCCTGATTGTAATAGCAAAGTCCTCACCTTGAGCACTTCTCCTAGAAACTCCTTGTAGATCTCTTAGTTCATAGACCCCTCTAGGGTGCATGCCATAAACTACCTCAAAGGGTCTTCTACCAATGCTCCTATTCATGGAGTCATTATATGCAAATTCAGCCTGAGGTAAAATCAGATCCCAAGCTTGTCCATGCTCCTTGGTAAGGCATCTTAAGAGATTTCCCAATGATCTATTCACCACTTCAGTTTGTCCATCCATTTGTGGATGGTATGCTGAACTAAAGGACAAATTTCTGCCTTGAGTTTCTTCCGCAAGGTCCTCCAAAAGTGACCACTGAATTTAGAATCCCTATTAGAAACAATGCTTAAAGGTAGTCTATGTATCCTAACAACCTCCTTAAAGAAGAGACCTGCTATATGAGATGCATCATTGTTGCATATGCAAGGAAGAAAATGTGCCATTTTACTAAATCTATCAACTACCACAAAGATACTATCAAAACCTTTTTGGGTTCTAGGCAACCCCAAGACAAAGTCAATACTTACACACTCCCAAGGCCTATTGGGAATGGCCAGTGGTTGATAGAGTCCTACATTTGATGAAGTTCCCTTTTCCCTTTGACATATTATGCAGCCTTCCACATACCTTCTCACATCCACCTGCAACTTTGGCCAGTAGTAAAATCTCCTAACTTGTTCGAAGGTCTTGTCATGGCCAAAGTGACCTCCAAGACTCCCACTGTGTTTCTCCTTTACGATATTCTCCCTCATTGAGCATTTATGCACACACAATTGGCTTCCTTTGAAGAGAAAACCATTCTGCAATAAAAATTCAGAGAATTCACCATGAAAAGAATTCAAATGCTGCTCACAAACATTGCATACCTCCTTGAAATCTGAATCTTCATGATACATATCCTTCAATGCTTCAACCCCCATGCTTTGGAGTTGGATCTCTTGCACTACAAGTGCCCTTCTACTAAGAGCATCTTCCACCTTATTTGCTTGGACCTTCTTATGCTTTATTGTGAAAGTATAGGCTTGCAAAGACTCTACCCACTTCATGTGCCTATGACTGAGTTTGTCCTGTGCATTCAAAAAGGCCAAGGCATGATTATCAGTATAAACAACAAATTCTTTAGGTAACAAGTAGTGCCTCCACTTTTTGAGGGCTTGGACCATAACATACAATTCCAAATCATAGGAAGAATACTTCCTCTTTGCTTCATTCATCCTCTCACTGTAAAATGTAACCGGTCTGCCTTCTTGGCTCAAAATAGCCCCTATTGCTTGATTGCTAGCATCACACTCAATGTTAAAAAAATTATCAAAATTAGGGAGCACAATTATAGGCTATTGTGCTACCCTCATTTTCAGATATTCAAACCCTTTATCGGCCTCATTGGTCCAAGAAAACTTACCTTTGTTACCTCCTTTGATGGTGTCCAAGATTGGTGCACAAATTTGGCTAAAGTTCTTGATGAACTTTATATAAAAGCTTGCAATTCCATGGAAGCTTCTCACATCTCCCATGGATTTTGGTGTTGGCCTTGAGTAAGAATAGCATGCACCTTTGAATAATCCATCTTCAAACTTCCCTTGGAGATGACAAAACCAAGGTAGACTAGTTCTTCCTTCATGAATTCATACTTTTCCATGTTGATCAACAACTTCTCCTCTTATAACCTCCTTAGTAACATGTCAAGGTGCTTCAAATGTTCTTCTTTAGACCTGATAAACACAAGGATGACATCTAAATAAACTACAACAAACTTTCCAATGAAAGTTCTCAATACCTCATTCATAAGGCACATAAATGTACTAGGGGCATTTGATAACCCAAAGGGCATCACCAACCAATCATAGAGCCCTTCATTAGTCTTAAAAGTTGTCTTCCATTCATCCCCCTCTCTGATCCTTATCTGATGGTACCCGCTCTTTAGATCAATCTTGGAAAAGTAAGATGCTCCTAATAGACAATCCATGAGGTCCTCCATTCTTGGCATTAGGAACCTATATCTGATTGTACGATCCTATTAATGGCTCTTGAATCAGTGCAAAGCATCCAATTCCCATCCTTCCTTGGTGCTAGGATAGTAGGAGCAACACATGGGCTCAAACTCTTCCTCACTAGCCCTTTATCCATCAACTCTTGCACTTGTCTTGCAATCTCCTCATTTTGAGCAGGTGTCATCTTGTATGCAGCCTTATTGGGCAATGTAGCTCCTAGAATCAGGTCAATATGGTGGCTTATATCCCTAATGGGAGGTAGGGAACTAGGTAATTCATTCACTGTTATGTCTTTGTACCTTTCCAACAACTCTTAGACTTCATTTCGTGCATCTTCCTTATTCTTTATGGGCAGATCTGCTTCACTTTTTGGCTTCATAATCAGGAAGAATCCTCTTCCTCCTCCTCCATTCAAGGTCTTCATGAACTCCTTCTCACCCACCATAAAAACACTAGGCCCTTCATGATTTTCCTTGTCTTCTTGTAGGAGAGGTGAAAGGTTGTAAGTCTTCCCATCCCTCACAATGGAGTATGTGTTCTTCTCTCCATCATGCTTGGTCTTCCTATCAAACTGCCAAGGCCTACCAGAAATATATAGCTTAATACTTGTACTCAAAATTTTGTTCATTAGATCTCATACATTATAAGTCATGGTGTGGATCTCGCTATTGTAACTTTTTTGTGATTCAATAATTTGTTGTTTTATTTTCAGATGTTGGTTGTGGGAACACCTCCAAATGTTACAAGGGAAATGGATATCGGTGTTTCATCCACTATATAATCCTCCATGGCTCTGATAGAGGAGGTATGATGAAAATTACTAAATTTCAATTTACATTTGTTGTTATAGATGTTAGTTCTAGTGAAAAATCAAACCATTATTGATTCGCAGTTTAATTCCTATTTGGATGGTTTATATAGGGCTTGAGCACGCCTGAGCATTGGTATGCAAATATTTCCATTGTGGAGAGTGATCATGATATGGAATTAAGTGATTATTTTGTTAAATATATCATTTCTTATAATGTAATTTCTGTATATTAATGTCTTTACTTCTTATTGTAATAGTTAAGACTTCACTAGGAGCTAAACTATAGGAGGAGTAGCAAGAGCACTCCTTGAGCACATAAAAAATGAGTGGTGGAATTATCACCTTCAGATCACCAAACAAAGGGAAAAAATTTATTTCCAAAGCATGGAGAGGAATGAATTTTGATTCCAGAGCCCTTTGTTGTATACCTAGACATGGCAATTTTGTACATATCTTGTATTAGATATATTTGACATTGTATGCCTATATGGCATTCGAGCGTAAGCCTATATGGCTATTTTGTAACTATATTTTATACTTATATCAACATATATTGATGTATGTGTACATGGATATTTGGTTAATACAAGTCTTTTTTATCGATGGTGTCCATATTTGCCCTTTTTGACAATGTCAAAAGCATGGCTGCATACATATTAGGCAAAAAACTTTTCCTTTTAGATTAGCAATGCATGGAAGTTTCAAAAAGTATTGTTGATATTACAAACATATATGTGTTTATACCATAGCAGCAAAAATATTTTGGGGAAAAATCGGCAAACCAAAAGTATAAGATTTTTTGAAAAAATTAGGAAAAAGTCTAGAAAAAATGGGGAAAAAATCAGATTTTTAAAAAAAGGTAAAAAAAGTAGAACAAGAGATAAAAACTTTTTTAAAAATTTAAAGGAATTTCCATAGCATATAGTTATAGAGAGAAATAAAATAAAGAGTTTAACTAATAAATTGTAAAAAATAGATTTTTGTAGTTTATATTCATATCGTTGATTACATTGCATTGCACCTATTTCAAACTCAAAGTATTGCTTCACATTGCATAACTAATAACTAGATGCTGATAGATGACAAAATTTCAATTATAGTATAGTTTTTACAAAGTCAACCTAAGCAATGCAATTACTTCACATTGCATAACTAATAACTTGGAGTAGCTTCCAATTGCATTTGCTTTCATGGCATTCTATGAGACCACATTTCTTTGAGGCATTTTTTCAAACAATTCACTGCCTTGTCTATACTACCACATTTTTGATACATGTCTACCAAATCATTTTTTCAAATAGTTCACTACCTTGTTGCTATGGCTGAAAGCCTAAAACAAGTGCTTTCGAACAAGCTATGGATGCTTGAAAAAATCTATCAAAAGCATATTAGTAAGCAATATCATAGACAAGGTAGTGAAATCTTTGAAAAAATGCCTCAAAGAGAGGTCTCATGGTGATGGAATGCCATGACAATCAAAATAATTTTATTGTCATGGCATTCCATCACCATGAGACCTCATTTCTTTGAGGCATTTTTTCAAACAGTTCGCTGCCTTGCCTATGCTACCACATTTTTCATACATGTTTACCAAAGCATTTTATCAAATAGCTAACCTCCTTGCTGCTATGGCTAAAAGCCTAAAATAGGTACTTCAAAACAAGCTATGGATGCTTGGAAATAATCTATCAAAGCATAATTTAATAAGCAATATCATAGACAAGGCAACAAACTGTTTGAATAAAAGCCTCAAAGAAATGTGGTCTCAATGGTGGTAGAATTCCATGACAATCCATAGCAATTTGCTTGTCATGGCATTTGTCATGGCATTCCATCACCATGAGACCACATTTCTTTGAGGTATTTTTTCAAATAGTTCACTGCCTCGTCTATGCTACCACATTTTTCATACATGTTTACCAAAGCATTTTATCAAATAGTTCACCTCCTTGCTGCTATGGCTAAAAGTCTAAAATAGGTGCTTCCAAACAAGCTATGGATTCTTGGCAAAAATCTATCAAAGCATAATAATAAGCAATAGCATAGACAAAGCAATGAACTATTTGAATAAAAGCCTCAAAGAAATGTGGTCTCAATGGTGGTGGAATGCCATGACAATCCATAGCAATTTTCTTGTCATGGCATTCCTCATGCCATTCTATCACCATGAGACCACATTTCTTTGAGGCATTTTTTCAAATAGTTCACTTCCTTGTCTATGCTACCACATTTTTCATACGTGTTTACCAAATAATTTTATCAAACATTTCACCTACTTGCTGCTATGGCTAAAAGACTAAAATAGGTGCTTCCAAACAAGCTATGGATGCTGGAAAAAAATCTATCAAAGCATAATTTAATAAGCAATAGCATAGACAAGGCAGCGAATTGTTTGAATAAAAGCCTCAAGAAATGTGGTCTCAATGGTGGTGTTGTGGTGGAATGCCATGACAATCCATAGAAATTTTCTTGTCATGGCATTCGTCATGGCATTCCATCACCATGAGACCACATTTCTTTGAGGAATTTTTTCAAACAGTTCACTTCCTTGCCTATGCTACCACATTTTTCATACATGTTTACTAAAGCATTTTATCAAATAGTTCACCTCCTTGCTGCTATGGCTAAAAGCCTAAAATAGGTGCTTCCAAGAAAGCTATGGATTCTTCGAAAAAATCTATCAAAGCATAATAATAAGCAATAGCATAGACAAGGTAGTGAACTGTTTTAATAAAAGCCTCAAAGAAATGTGGTCTCAATGGTGGTGGAATGCCATGACAATCCATAGCAATTTTGTTGTCATGGCATTCGTCATGCCATTCCATCACCATGAGACCACATTTCTTTGAGGCATTTTTTGAAACAGTTCACTGCCTTGTCTATGCTACCACATTTTTTATACGTGTTTACCAAAGCATTTTATCAAACAGTTCACCTCCTTGCTGCTATGGCTAAAATCCTAAAATAGGTGCTTCCAAACAAGCTACGGATGCTTGGAAAAATCTATCAAATCATAATTTATTAAGAAATAGCATAGACAAGGCAACGAACTGTTTGAATAAAAGCCTCAAAGAAATGTGGTCTCAATGGTGGTGGAATGCCATGACAATCCATAACAATTTTCTTGTCATGGCATTCATCATGGCATTCCATCACCATGAGACCACATTTCTTTGAGGCATTTTTTCAAACAGTTTGTTGCCTTGTCTATGCTACCACATTTTTCATACATGTTTACCAAAGAATTTTATCAAATAATTCACCTCCTTGCTGCTATGGATAAAAGCCTAAAATAGGTGCTTCCAAACAAGCTATGGATGCTTGGAAAAAATCTAGATCAAAGCATAATAATAAGCAATAGCATAGACAAGGTAATAGTGGTGTATGAATAAAACCTCAAAAAATGTAGTCTATGGTGGTGGAATGCCATGACAATCCATAGCAATTTCTTTCATGGCATTCGTCATGCCATTCCATCACCATGAGACACATTTCTTTGAGGAATTTTTTCAAAGAGTTCACTACCTTGTCTATTGTAACACATTTTTCATACATGTCTATCAAAGCATTTTATCAAACAGTTCATTGCCTTGCTGCTATGGCTAAAAGGCTAAAACAGGTGCTTTCAAAAAAGCTATGGATGCTTGGAAAAAATCGATCAAAGCATAATAGTAAGCAATAAGCCATGGTCTCATGTAGTTTTTCTGAAAATCAATGTAGTTTATTCACATTTTTTGCAGAATTATAAGCTACTTTTTTGACCAATTTTGTTGTTTTAAATGACATTCAAGTTTATGGTGGTTTTTTTGTTTATATGATGATATGTGATATTCTAATCCTAATTCATGCTTCTAGGTTGCATAGATATATATTTTGTTTTTACATGTTTTTTGTACCAACGAACCCAAAACGAATTGAACCCCCCTCCAAATTTTTTTGGCCAAACCAGCATGTTTGGGTGAGAAAGAGGACCATGTCTAGCGTGAAAATTCCTATTTGAATGCATTGGAATAGTGCGTTTAGTCACACAAGTTGTAGAACGAAAGTTGCACCACTTTGCAGCATTCCACTACTTCGATTTGACACTTTTTCCATCAACTGAAATATTGACACCACAGGAAAACCACTCTGAGATAATGAAAAACAAGAGTGGTTACTATAGAGGGGTCCAATGTGATCCCATGGGATTAGACGAGAAGTTTGTAAGCATCACGGTATCCAAGTAACCTCATGCTGAAGTTTGTAGCAATTTTGCCCTATGGACCCTTAAGGGATCGATCTGGTTGAACATAGCACAGAGCGATTCTATGTGTTTGGGTGTGAAAGAGGACCATTCCTAGTGTAAAAATGCCTATTCAGATGCATTGGAATAGTTCATTTGGTCACACGAGTTGCAGAATGAAAGTTGCACCACTTTGCAACTTTCCACTACTTCCATTTGACACTTTTTTCATCAATTGAAACTTTGACACCATGGGAAAACCACTCTGAGATAACATAAGCTGAGAGAGGTTATTGTAGAGGGGCCCAACACTATCCCATAGGATCAGATGAGAAGTTTCTAACCATAACGGTGTCTGAGTAACCTCATTCTAAAGTTTGTAGCCATTTTACCCTTTGGACCCTTAAGGGATCGATCTAGTTGAATGTAGTTCAGAGGGATTCCACATGTTTGGGTGTGAAAGAGGACAATTCTTAGCATAAAAATTCCTATTCGGACATGTTGGAATAGTCCGTTTGGTCACACGAGTTGCAGAATGAAAGTTACACCACTTGGAAACTTTCCACTGCTTCTATTTGACACTTTTTCCATCAACTGAAATCTGGACACCACGGGAAAACCATTCTGAAATAATGAAAATAGAGAGAGGTTATTGTAGAGGGGCCCAACTCAATCTCATGAGATTAGACAAAAAGTTTCTAAGCATCACAGTGTCCGAATAACCTTAAGCTGAGGTTTGCAACCATTTTTCCCTTTGGACCCTTAAGGGATTGATCTGGTTGAATGTAGCTTGGAGCGATTCTGCATGTTTGGGTGTGAAAGAGGACCATTCTTAGCATAAAAATTCCTATTCATATGTGTTGGAACAATTTTTTTGGTCACACGAGTTGCAAAACGAAAGTTGCACCACTTTGCAACTTTCTACTACTTCCATTTGACACTTTTTTCATCAACTGAAACTTTGACACCACGGGAAAACCACTTTGAGATAATGCAAACCAAGAGAGGTTATTGTAGAGGGTCCCAACATGATCCCATAGGACTAGAAAATAAGTTTCTAAGTGTCACGGTGTCTGAGTAAACTCATGCTGAAGTTTGCAGCCAGTTTGCCCTTTAGACCCTTAAGGGATCGATCTGGTTGAATGTAGTTCGGAGTGATTCTGCATGTTTGGGTGAAAAAGAGGACCATTTCTAGCATAAACATGCCTATTTGGATGCATTGGAACAGTCTGTTTGGTCACACAAGTTGCAGAACGAAAGTTGCACCACTTTGCAACTTTTCACTACTTTCATTTGACACTTTTTTCATCAACTAAAAACTGAACACCATAGGAAAACCACACCAAGATAATGAAAACCAAAATATTATATTGTATAGGGGCCCAATGTGATCCCATTAGATCAGACAGAAAGTTTCTAAGCATCACGGTGTCCGAGTTACCTCACGCTGAAGTTTGCAGCCATTTTTCCCTTTGGAGCCTTAAGGGATCAATCCAGTTGAACAAAGGGTCTATACTCTAAACTTATCCAAACCTTACCAACTCTTGGGGCAGCAATTTTAAGGTGTTAAAACTTCAAAATCCACAATTAGATCTTAGTTATACCACCGTACAATGGGTAAACCACAAAACCCTCTATTGTAGCCTAAACCTTAGGGGTTTATTGAAAATGATACTTCCAAAGCTAACCACAACCTATAAATTACTCAAAAAAGTTTATGATACCCTACAAAAGCTCAAAAAATCATAAAATAGCGCTTGCCTACACAAAAACACAATTTAACTCTTCAAAACCACCATTTTTCTTAAAGAAAACTCACTTTTACACACATGGGTTTCACACCCATCTCACTTTCAGACCTCCCCAACACAAACACATCATTCCCACACCTTAATAATGTTAGTGCAGACCCATTCCTCAAGTTATAGAGGCTATAGAAAGAGGAATGGATCAAAAAGCCATTTTTATTGACTCAAAACCTTCAAATGTACAAGTTCAGGCTGGGTTTAGTAAATTGATGATATTCTACTCCATATTTTCCTTGATGAAGAAAACCTACTGAATGGTGCTCTTCCACAAGTCCTACATCGACCTTCTTGTCCCTCGTAAAGTTTGCACCACATCCATTACCTCCACATAAAACTCGGCATTCTTGGTCTTCTTGGTTCCCATGCCTTGATATGGTTATGTAAATGAAAATGAAGCAAAGTAATCATCTCCTGCTCCACTGGCTAGAAGAATGCATGCTTAATGTTTTGATACATGATATCAGATCTCTCATCTACTCTCATGTTTGAATACTGAAATCCAGTATGGTGGGCCTCTAGAGTTCCAATCATCTTTCTTCCTCTTCCACCAAATGTTGGCTTGATCCACACGTCTGCCAACCTAATTGACTTTGTTTTTTAAAGTTGAAGTTTCTCCTGAGTCACCAGTGTTGCTCTATCTTCCTTTTTAGACTCTTTCATTGCTACAAATCATCTCTGGGATTTAATCATTTGTACCACATGTGGTTTATGTGCTTTGAATCCTTGCATCTAAAGGAAATTTCCTCAACATAAATACTCTCTCAAGGTTAATAATCATACATTGACCTTTCACATCTTAAAGTTTGGACCACATCCATTACCTCCGCATAAAACTCAACATCCTTGGTCTTCTTGGTTCTCACACCTTGATATGGTTATGCAAATGAAAATGAAGCAAAGTAATCACCTCCTTCTCTGTTGGCTGGAAGAATGCATGCTTAATGTTATGATACATTATATCAACTCTCTCTTCTAATCTCATGGTTGAATATTGAAATCTAGTATGGTGGGCCTCCATAGTTCCAGTCATCTTTCTTCCTCTTCCACCAAATCCTAGCTTGATCCAGATGTCTGCTAGCCTAATTGACTTTGTTTTTGAAAGTTGAATGGTGTAGGAGCACCCACACCTCACCCTCAATTTGTGATTGTTTGATGGTAAATTGGGAGGACAGTTGGTAAATGTTAGTATGTTGAGGTCTTTTTTTCTTGAATAAGGTCTAATAGACCAATCTATTTTGTGATACACCTTTGGTTGTTTTAGTGAAAGGAAAATCCATTTTTCTTTATTCAGCCTCTACAGACCAGCATGGTCTGAGTTTACTTTAATTTTTGTGATGGAGCCCTTCCTCCTACTGTGGTGAATTGTGACTCAGAGGAAAGGTTTACAATGTGTTTTTTTAAGTTTTGTTAACTCTTTTAATAATGGTAAGGCATTTATAGGGCTGGTGATGTTGTTTTAGGTTGAGAATGTTAGATTTTGGCTTGAAATGGAGGAACCAAAGTGATGTTTTTGAGATCTACTGAGCCTAAAGGCTAGGTGAAGGTTTATTATGTGTGTGTAGACCCTAAAAAAATTATTTTATGCTTTGGTGAGGTTTGGAAGGCCTTGGAGTTGTGAGATGCTAAAAACCCTATGTATTTGTTAGAAAATTGAGGGTTTTAATCAATTATGGCTTAGAGGTTGAGTGCTTCTCTAAAACCTATGGAATTGGTAGTTTTGTGACCTATTTGATGACTTTCCAAGAGCTTGTGGGGTTACAAGAAGTGTAAAGAGCAGTTTGTTTGTAAAATAGGGCTAATTTTCTAGCCTTTTTGCAGGGCAGTTTGAAGGATCTCCAAGAAATTGCAAAGAAACCTTGTATGTTTGGCTTGGGAATGGTGTTGGGGGTTTGAGTAGATGCTATATTGATTATGAGATGGTCCTTGAGAGGCATTCTCTAAAATTTAAGCCAAACTGTTTAGTTTTGAAGCATTTTTGTTGGTAGTTGTTCCAAGATGGCCAAATGAAATAACAAAGGTTGTTGATTTACTAAAATATGATTTTTTTGAGTCTTCTCCACCTTGACTCTACATCACTAAATTTTCTCCTAAGTCACCAGTGTATCTCTCTCTACCTTTTCAGACTCTTTCATTGCTACAAATCGTCTCTAGGATTTAATCATTTGTACCACATGGTTGATGTGCTTTGAATCCTTGCATCTAAAGGAAATTTCATGAACATAAATGCTACTACTCTCTAATGGTTAACAATCTCAATCTCACTAATAGTACATTTACAACCATATTCAAACATTTTCCTTCAAAAGGCTACAAATTCAAGTATTGACTTAAATAGCCTTCAAGAGGCTTTAAATAGCCTTTACAAATGATTCTACATCTTTCCAATCATGCCTAACTATTCTTTTTGTAACGAACATGACTTATTACCTTATAAATCAATTGTGGATGTGTTATGACCTTATTCAATTGACAAAACTCATAACACAAAACTAACTTAAAAGATTTTTGTGAACCAAATTTTCTCAATAACCTTGGTGCCCCTACACCAAATTTCATTATTTCAGTAAATGTCATTACAAGTAAATCTCATTACAATGCCTAAGGTACTCTATTCTCACAGATATTTTATAATGTCACTCATACATTCGAGATTCTCTTATAATGTCTACATCATAGATTCTCATTTAGAGGTTAACTTCAAATGAGAAACTTGAGATTCCCTCACAAAGCTTCGCACACTCTTTTATAATGGCTTTAAATCAAATTGAAATTTGTCAAGATCATCAAAATAAGGATGTTGCATTGCTTTTTTGGCTGAGATTCTCTTCGATGGCTCCAAAATCAACATTTTTTGCAAGGAGAGACCAATTAAAAAAGTTTAGTTACAAAAAGGCAAAGTAAAAGAATAAAAAGAAACAACTCATGTCCAAAATGGAAATGAAATGAAAATAGATGGAAGGCACTTATAGATAGGCATGGCAGTATGTCAACTTAGTCAATCCTGCTCATACATCTTCACTGCGAGTTCCAAGATACCTATTGCACACAACACCTCTCATGAATCTATAATACCTTGAAATTCGAGATGCTCCTATAATGTCTACATCATAGGTGCTCACGATAAGGTTAACTTCAAATGAATAACTTGAAATTTCACCACCAAGCTTCACACACACTTTTGTAATGGCTAAAAATCATAATTGAGATTTGGCTTGATAATCAAAATAGGGATGTTGCATTGCTTCTATGCCTGATATTCTCTTGGATGGCTCATAAATATGCATTTTCTGCAAGGGGACACCATTCAATGTTTATCGGGTTACTTACAGATATGCAAAGTAAAATAAGACATGATAGCATTGGCATCAAACAAATTAACATGGATACAAGTATAAATTAATAAGAACCATTGTGCATATACTTACAAATTAATCTAATGAACCATCTGGATCTGCTCTACTCTTTATTGTGTCAAGTATTGCCTCATGATTAGATTCAAAGACCTTCCACAAGGTCTTGTTAAAAGGTCTTCCCCCATATTCTCTCAAATGAACATTGGATGCCACAACAAGGTTCGAGTAATGAAGAATCTTACGATGCGTGTCAAAGTCCTCAAACAACCAATATTTAAAACTCTTATGTGGGTACCTTCTAAGCCACATTCCAGTAACAACAACTGAGCCTGTAGGGTATTCAATGTTTTCTCCATCTATAACTGGGGATTCAATTTATTTTTAGCCTCAACACAACGATACAACTAATAGTCAGTTTCCTCTTCATTTTCTTCATCTGCAATAACTGCATAAAAATTCCCTGCATTGATATGTGCATAAAATCACTTGAAATTAGTCAACATTACGAATACAATACCAAGTAAGATAAAAATATGGAATTTGAAAAACTAAGCAAGTAGATATATTACCTGGTTGAACTAGATCTGATACGTGGTCAAAGTCAACCGATGATTCCATCTGTGTTAATTCCAATGTCATCGGAGGGTGATATGTGTGAAGTGGGGTAAGATAATTTGTCAACCATTTGTCAACCCACTCCCCTAACTCACAATCATTCCAGGCTTGCATTGTACATGAAGAAAAAAAGCATGCCATCTTATGTGTATTGATACTCCATGAACCTACTTTTGAGCTAAGGAAAGAGTGTAGCTCACTTGATCCCGTTAGTGTACAACAATCCTCATATGGTGCAATGTTAGCATTATCCATCAACCAAAAAAATCTATGAACTGAAGGCGTACCTTCATTACCTGGACCCATCGAAGCATTACACCACTCGACAATTGAACTTGCATCTATCAACTTTGCACTGTCTTTATACTTTAACTCTTCTCATGCTAATGCTCTTTTCACGCATGCTCCCCCTTTCCATGCCTGACCTCACAAAAGTTCCACATATGTTGAACACCTGTAGTGAGATGCATCATGCACAACCAATAGAACATGTGCGCATTCTTGAACTATGTTACACAGTTATCTGTCCATATTATATGCCGACCATATGCTATGCCCCTCCAAGCCAAATCATTATAGAACATCTAGAAGCAACCTTGCACAAGCTCTAGAGAATGTGTTCGATCATCACTAATATAAAAGTGATACTCCCTCAATACCTTCCTTTGGTCCTTTGTACTATCAGCTGCATGGATGAATGCTATGTGCGCAAATATCGAACCCTGTGTGGAGTTGTAATATTGTGACTACACCTCACACTATGGTTGTAGAGTGTAGTTCTCTGCAAATTCAACCACTAATACTATGCTGCCAACTAGAAAGGTGTCCTTGAATAGATTGAATTTTGTGTCCATCCGTTGCGCTCTATGGGTATGCCTTGCATACTCATACACTAGATTCTCATGAAACATGGACATAAACTGATACAATAGAATCTTCTTAATAACCAAATAACACCTTTTTACTTGAGACCCATCTTTTGTAGCATATGCCACTATTTTATACTTCCTGAAATCTACTAGTTTATGCCCCACCTCATTTGTGCTTTCCATATATTGACATACTCACATTCATTGCAAGCCACCACAACACTCACATGAACCATCCAAGCATGTTCTCCTGTAGAATATTTGGCCATCCTCTATTTGACATAAATTTTTTGATAAGAACTCTCTTGAAGATTTTGGTGGGGCTTCTATGCCACAATCCTATAAAACATCATTAGTATGCAAATCTAAACATATAGAACGATAAACATCATAATGGTTAGATAATTCAATATGTAGTCTACAACAACAAGTAGTTCATGTGTGATTTATCTTAACATAAAAAGGTTTAAGCATTTCAAAGAATATTTGATAAATACTAATTTGAGGATAAGCATTTTGAAATTTATGAAAAAATTGGGTTTGAGTCATGTAGATAGGGAAATAATCAATCAGATTTAGTATTGAAAACTATAAATTAACTAATTCCTATCAAGCACAATAGAGTACAAGACAATATGAAAATAAAAATAAGAAGCAAAATGTGAACCAATCTCCATGCTAAACTCGATTTATCTCCATTGCTCTTCTCGACACCTGCACAAGGATGCAAGATTTCAAAGGTTGATTGTTGAAGGAATGTTGGTTGCTCAATTCTGCAGCATAACGATGCAACGAAAGTGATAGAGATGGGTTGAAGAATTATTTTGATAGAGTCAGGATGCTCGATGAAGATTCAATACAAATAGCTTGTGAAAGGTTAGATTTATAGATTTTCGATGTGGACAGAGATAAGATTTGATAAGATTGATAAGGATTTGATTTTTGACAAAAGAGGAAATACAATGAGATGAGATAAGATTTTCAAAAGATAGAAAGATTTTGATTTACTGTTTTAAAGGAATTAAAACAAGATAAGATGAATGTGAAAAGATAGAAATATTTTGATTCTCTTTTAAAGGAAATAAATCCTAAAAAGATGAAAAGGATAATTGATGAATTATCTAATTAAATTAAATTAATTAGATGCACATGAGTTCAGATTTTGGAAAGAAAGTGAGAAGACATTTTAAATTTTATTAATTAAATAAATATTTGATTTATTTAATTAATGCTGGATTTATGATTTAATTAATTAAATAATATAAATTATTTAATTAACATTAGAGGAATGGATGGAAATGATTTAATTAATTAAATAATATAAATTATTTAATTAACATTAAGGAATGGATGGAAATGATTTAATTAATTAAATAATATAAATTATTTAATTAATATTAGAGGAAGGGGTATAAATGGTTAATTAATTAAATATATAAATGATTTAATTAATTAAATAATATAAATGATTTAATTAATTAAATAATATAAATTATTTAATTAATATTAGAGGAAGGGATATAAATGATTTAATTAATTAAATAATATAAATTATTTAATTAACATTAGAGGAATTGATGGAAATGATAAATAATTTAATTAAATAAATAAAATTTATTTAACTAATTAGATGATGACATGGGTGCCTAGGGAAAAACATGATACAGCGTGTCTAAATGATGCAATGTTGTGACAAGGTATCGTAAGAGGACAATTTTTTGATGTCTACAAGTCGTATCCAAAAAATGCTTTGGATGTGGCTCATGGTTATGACTACCAATTCTCCTTCTTATGACATCCCTTTGATTCAGAGATGGCTTTTATTATTCTTCCAATAATATTCAATTAGTGTTCTCAATGCTTCAACAACTTTTCTATCTTTAAGTGTCAATCTTCTTGAGAATGCCCATAATTCATTTGAATCGGTGCCCTCAATTCTTTCCGCCTTTGAACGACTCTTTATAAAGTTTTTCTACTAATTCCCATTTGTTCACTTGTCTTTTTAATGAGACGAGATCTATTTTTTTGATAGCTTACCAAAGTCGATGTAATAACACGTTGGGTGACATTACTATCCTTTGAGCGTGAGGTCTTACCCACACTCTCATAAGCATCCATTAGATTCTTCACAATAGTGTTTTCACTTGATGCATTCGATGTTCTCAACCCAAGAGTCTTCATGATGTTTCTGTACTTTAAAGCCCGCATCATTTGAACAAATGGTTGACATTTTCCAGTCTCATTTAGCCTTTCAAAGAACATTTTCCAAATCTTATCAGCATATCTTCTACAAGTGCATTCTAGAATCTTACATTCTATGTGTTGCAAAATATCCTCATCAATATTAATCAAAAACTTTGGCTTTCTATGCAAAATTCTAGTTGGTGTTCTCTTAGGTACATACATCTCAACATTATCAATTTCATCAATATTTAATTTAGGTGGGCTAGATTGTGTACCTTCGACTGAGGGTGGAATAGAATACATACTTTGAGGTTCACATGGGGATGATGGCATGCCTTGTTCATCAAATCCAAGTTATGACATACTCTCAACTTCAGATGTGGTGGATGGTGTCCAACCATACTCACTTGTGGTAGATGGTGTCCCTCCATATTTTCTTGTGCTTAATGGTGTCCCTTCGTATTCACTTGCAGTAGAGGGTGTGTCTCCAACTATGGTATCTGCATCTCCCCTAGCACGACTCTTTCACATTCATGCCTTTTGTGCTACCAATTTCTTTTCTCATTTTGACAGTTGAGGTTCCTCTTCATGTGGCTTGTTTTCATCAATCGTTCCCAATTTATGTTTTTCACAGTATTCCCTCATCCATTTTTTCTCTTTATCTCTAAAGGCTTTGAGTTGATCATCTATTAGTTTTTTCATTTTAATGGTTCATTTCTTTGGCATGCTGAATAATTTTACCTATGCAAAAAGTGCTAAGTCAAGTCAAATTAACTAATAGTGAAGGGTTGTAAAAGTCTATTAAAGAGGGAGACCAATGGTCACCTCTTTCAAATGTTAGTTTTCGAAGTTGAAGTGGTTTGTTTTCAAGTATGATATTGTGAAAGATGGAATCAAGTTCAAGCTAACCCCATTGTAGGGAGATGGTAGGGAACAAGACAAAATGGCAAGGATAGTGATGATGGGAAGGAAGGAGTTCCTCAAGCACGAGGAAGATAAACATGGTGAAGGTGCAACTACTTACACAAAGAAAAGAGTTGAGGTAGAAAAAGTAGAAAAAGGAGTAATGCTGGAAAGGAAAAAGGATGGAGAAATAGTGATAAGAGAAAGGGAATCCTTTATACAAGATCTAGATATGTTTGCAAAGCAGGTTGGAGACAACAAAAGGACTGATTTCAGTCAAGAAAAGGCAGGAATAGGTGTAGGAAAGTCTAATATTGTCAAAACAGAGGTATGCATGCCTGATGAAAAGAAATGTGAGGTGAAGAACCTTGGGTTAGAGACCCTAATGCAAGGAAAATGCAAGATAAGTGGAGACAAGATGGAGAAGAGGCGAGAATGGCCTAGTAAGGTCATGGTGGAAGAGATGGATTGTCCAATGAAAGGGCAAGATGGAAAGAAATAGACTGATGACAAAGATGGAAGACCACATGATGAGAAGGTCTCGGAGGCAAAGGGAAAGAAGGCAGAGGTAAAAGAGTGTGGATGGATTGAGGAAAACCATGAAGCGCTTGTCAAGAATAAATAAATTATGATAGGGGCAGTGTTGTGTCCCTTATAGACAAAGAGAGACAAGAAGCAGACAAGCATTGTAGAAATACTGACATTTAAATCACAAGATACAGAGGTAAAGGGATATTTGATTCAAAGTCTAGATGCAAAGAACCCATGTAGGGGGCAAGAAAAAGAAGGCAAGACAAAAAGTTTGATGCAGGTCATAAAAATGAAAGTTGCAAAGAGCCTAGATAAAAGGCCAATGGAAGAATGTATGATAGTTGAGGATAAAGATAAGTGCGTGGAAAGCATGGTAGATGCAGTAAGTGGTCCACTAAAGGGACAAGAAGATAAAGAGCTTGAAAATACAGTTTTGGAAAAGAGTTCAGTGGAGGATAAGAGATCAGAGGATGTGATGCCTCAAGTGGAATGGCAAAAAGCAAAGGAAAGGTCTGAGACAGAGTTTGTAGAACGTGCAGTCACCATATAAGGTGAAATTGAAAATACAAAGTGTTTGAATGACTCAAAGATGGAAGAGACTAAGGAAGAGATTTTTATAAAGGTTGGCCAAGTGAAGGCTAGAAGAAAGGTGAGAGTGGGATCTCCAAATGCAATGGAGAAGAAAGCAAAAGATGAGGCTAGGACATTGGATACTCCTAGATGGGTAAGAGTACTGATGTGGAAATTGTATGTAGTTGTGGAAATGGCTCCTAGATGGGAGAATCTGAAGTAGATGGTGAAGAGGATAGATAAGAGGAAAAGAGTGAAGGGAGTGCTTTATTACTTCCTTGTTTTGATGATCATGTTGATGGAGGTGAAGCCAAGGGTGAAAAATAAAAGAAGGATAGAGAGTGGACTGTTTGGAAGTAAGTGACACCATGGAACAAGTTAGGAGCAATTGGATACAGCCATGGATGATAGGACAAAGCAGGAAGGTGCAGGTTCAAGGTGATCAGTCAAGAGAGGAATTGTTTTGCAAGGACAAGGCCAAGCATAAGGTGAAGATGAAGGCAAGAGGGAGCATAGGACAAGGCCAAGCCTAATGAACTTTTAAGTTTGTGTAGGGTATTTGGAAGGTGTTTGATGCTTTGTGGGGGTCTGGAAAGGCTTGGGCATATGACTTTCAATAAACCCTTGGGTTTTAGCATGTAAAAGGAGGGTTTGCTGAGACAACACTTTAGAATGTTTGTGTCTGGGAACTAACCATGGATTTTGTTGTGTTAGAACATATCAAATTATTTTCCATTGGTTTTGAGTAAAAATGGAGTCTTTAAGATGGACCTCCTTTGTAAAATGGGGCTAATCTAGTAGCCTTTGGGCAGGGTAACCTATTCAAACTCCATACTGTTGCAAGGGAACCTTATGTGATTTGTTGGGAATTATACTTGGGGTCTGAGTGGATGATAAATAGATGATGTGTTGGACCTTTTATGGCCTTCTCTAATAGGTCCATTGGATGAATTTTGAGACCTACAAAGCAAAGGATATTGTTTTGGGTAGTTTGGGAGAATGAAGTTTTGAAGGTTGTTTCTTTGCATGCATTTGATCAAATTGGGTTGGTTGTTGTGTTGCTCCACCTTGTCTACATCAGTATTTGAATTGAAATTAGGTTTTTATTAGTTAATCTTCACCTTGGCTCTATAGCAGGAAGGCCTTGGAGTTGTGAAATATAGAAAACCCTAGATATTTATGAGCAAATTGAGGGTTTTTGTATTGGAAACCGATTTGAGCATGCATTAGGAGTATATTCCAATTTTTTAGAGACATGTATGGAAAATTTGGTAGCATAGACAAGGCAATCAGATGGTTTGTATAACTATTTGACAAAATACCTCAATGAAAGATTTGGAAGCATACACAAAGAAATCCAATTGTTAAATTTAACAAAATTACTCAAAGAGATGTGGTTTAAAAATGTAATAGGAAAGTGTATAGAATTTTCTAATTTAAAATGTCTATTGACAACCTAAGGTTGTAACAATGTGACAAACAAACAATTTGATCAACATGGAATAAGCAAAACAACAAAAATGAAAGCAAGCCATAATAGAATGAAAAAAAATGTACAAAGACTTCACATACCTAAAAAACCAAAGTTTCAAATGGAGGAGTTCTACCCAATTATGTAGCATTTGCTTCTTCTTTCCTCAAATTCCTCAAAAATTTGACTTTTTCAAAAGCTTGTTCCCCTCCAAACTTCAATTGTATATCAGTTATCACTACAATTCAAACTTGAATTCATATTACATGCCTTTCAACGTGAAAACTCTACTATTTCAAGCAAAGGTGATGGAAATATCATGAAAAAGGTGGTGGAATCTAAATATCATGCATTCACACTTCACTCAATCAACAAAAAGCTACTTTTTGTTGGAGTACGCGTAGAACTAGGAGAATATGCAGAATGTGGGCTGAAATCACT
>VDFB02086081.1:1994871-2150669 GCA_007258455.2 Sequoia sempervirens
AGGTAGAGAGGAATAAGTGAGAGAGAGAGAGTAGAGAGGGAAGGAGAGATTGAGTGAGAAATAGGTGGGATGGAGGGAGGGATAGGTGGAGAGGGATATGTGATATAGAGAGAAATAGAGAAGGAAGGAGAGAGCAAAAGGGAGAGAAAAGGGGGGAGGGAGGGAGAACGAGGTAGAGAGGGATAGGTGAGATAGATCACTGCTTTCTTCACGTTGTCCACTACTTTTCATGGTTGTAAATAATGTGGGCTCAGCCTAAGAAACATGCACTTTTCCTACATGCTCATAATATAATACCAAAGTATATCGGCCTATCGGCGTAAGTATTGCACCTCATTGGGGTGCAAGTGCTAGTGTTACTTAACACAGCTGATTAAAAAAACTTTGGATTACTATAAATTTTAAGTTTAATGTGGGAAGGTACTAAGTTCAAAAATAAAATCTTAGAATTTATTTGTCATTTAAACTGCTTATAAAATAAGAAAATAATAATTTAAAATTATTATGAATAATTTATTTTTTAATAGATTTTAATTTCACAATTTTTATTGTTGTAATAGGGAAAATTGTATATTTTGTAATATATTTTTTATAGATTTATTTTAATTTAATTATTTTTATAATAATAAATATATAAGTGATAAGATTTTTTTTTAAAGTTGGTAGATAAACTGAAGTTTGTTTGATTATATTTATTATTTTTACATATTAATCTTGATTTTAAATTTTATTTATTCTTCATTTAGGGTCAAATTTATAGTTTTTACTATTCAATTCAATTGTGTATTTTATAGAAATGACACCAAAAAATTTAGTTTTCAAATTCAAACTTAAGGCCATCCTAACCTTTCTAACTAATTGTTGCGTGCTAACTTGGAATACAAAATATTTGACTTGCTACTTTTTGAAGTTGTATTTAAAGTTTAGAACCCTAATTCATTTTTATAAATTTGATTATCTGATGCCTAAAAATCATTTGATAAAGAGCAGTCAACATACGTTCATTAATAGAATTAAATATTTATTATTGAATTTGATGCTTGCATCAACTTCTAGGGTACCTTCTACATTGTTTCATATTATCTTTGACCATATCCAAAAGTCATTAAATTGGTGTCTATGAGGATTTTATCAAAGGGAGACGTATTCCTTTCCATTGCCAAACTCTCAATCACATAACCATTTTTTAATGTAGAAGTCAATACAACTATAAAGCAAACTGAGAGAAAATATTTGAATATTTTTAGAGATTAGATCCATGAATCCAAATTAGGTTTAGACATGTGTAGGTTGAACCTACATGTATGGAATCAATCCTAAAATTGTAGAAATGAACTAGAATGAAAGACATCAAGTTTTAAAAAAACCAAGGCATTTTTCTAGTCTTCCTTATTTTTTGTGTAGATTGACAAATCACTTACAACCATTTTTCACAATATATTTGCTTCATATTTCTTGCTAATTAGGTCTTTGATTTATTTATTTAGTTTTTCCATTAAAAAAATATATTACTATAAGAACTTACATGTCTCAACTATTTCATCATAGGTTAAATATCTAAGTATATGTGATTAATTAATTTACCTTAATGTTTTACATGAAAAATTATTTTATTCTCCCTTTCATTTTGGTGAACCTCTAACTCCTGCACCATCTTATGGTTTCCTAGGCCGAGGGTTTTATCTTCTATTATTTATTAATATTTTCTATTTTAGACAAAAATGGGTAATCCCACAACAATGAGTCCCACTTTTTGGCCAAAGAAGATTGAAATCAACATTTTTAACTAAATCTTCACTTTCAAAGACCTATAGTAGCTAAATTGTTAAGAATTTGATGATTTTCTATTATTTGTGTGTAGATTTTAAACATATATTTTATTTTTTCTTAAAAAGAAACTGTGATTTTTTTTACATAAGTTTTAATAACTTATTTTTTTTATAGTAAACAACTTTTTTAAAAAGTGACGTTTATGTCGTAACACAATTTTTTTTTTCTAATTTTTAACATATAGATTTGTAACATTAATATCTAGTGCCTAGATATTTTTTCATAATTTTTCATTGCATATTTTTTAATTAATTTTTGAATTCAAGGTAATTATAATTTGGATATAGGTGTATGTCATAACACATATGATACCTTATGAGTCTAATAATTATAATTTGGACATAGGTGTATGTCATAACACATATGATACCTTATGAGTCTAATAATTGATGTCATACCATCTACATATACCACATATCCAAGCACATTAAACACATCTCATCATCTATGTGAAACTTAGCTAATAGCCTAGATGCATTATCATGTATAAATACATGTACTATAGGAAACTGTATGTACCTTTACAATTTCACACTAGGTTTGCATCCCCTTAATTAATTGGACTTAATCAAGCATCTAGTTGAACCAATTATGTTTTCCAAAGACCTATTATTCTCTTTTTCCAAAAGGGAAACCTATATTAAACAATTGCCAACATTAATTAAATTGCCTATGAATATGAGTGTCTTGGACTTATAGGCCAAGACCCATTCACCTAGGGGTGAATGGGTCTCCTTTAATTCATAGGACCTATTTTAAGATATGTTTTTGGTGAAATTTTAATGACTCAAATTAAAATTTCAAGTGCTATATTTTGGAACTTAATTGTCAAGAAACTAGATAAACACCTATAAATACAAGGTATTTTTATCAATTCAAATCTAAGAAAAAGAGGGAACACACTACAAAAAGATTTCCTATGAAAAAAATATTATTGTCAAGACCATTGAAGAGAAAATTTCTCAGTCATCTATAATAAAAATCAAGATCCTAGTATCATCATGTCAAATTTCATGTGTGTTCATGTCATGTTTTGGAGCTAACGTTGAGATGTAGGCTTCAAGCATTCAAGCATCAATTCAAGCATAAAATCAAGAAAACTCATGTAAGATCCAATCCATAGAGTGATGTGTTTGACTTTAGTCCTCTAAGGGTAGCTATTAAGGGTTTGGTTAGTTGTAAGAAGTGTTCATTCATCATTTCCTTCTCTTTTTTATTATTTCATTATAAAGTTTTCATTACCAAATCAAGGTTTGACCAAGGAAAAGCCTCATTCACATCAAAACAAACATTTTTCTTCTCTCTTTTTATGTGCACATTTATAGGTGAAGAAGGAATAAAAGTTGATCAAAGGAGAAATTTTGCAAAGTTGTCAACATTGTTGTCAAGTCACAGAAAATCAAGTGCAAAATTTATTTTTGGCTTCTTGACACTCAAACCTAGAGAAATTAGAAGCTTAGATTTGAGACTAGAGGACTACAAAAATTGATTTTGGACCCCTAGACAAGGACCCATTTTCCCTTGGGCCAACTAGTCCTACTATGGGCCTTGAATCCTATTTTTTATCACAAGTGTACACCATTAGACCCTTCTCAGATCTACCTATAAATTTTCATTTTAGTTTACGTTATCATAGATTTATGCATTTCAAGTGTTAGGCTATATGATTCAGTTGGTTTATACGCTTTAATAAATTCTAAGACATTACAAACCTGTCTTTTCTATCATAAGAAAGTTGAGATCCAAGGTCCAAAATAGGGTTGAATCACCTAAAGGTTGAAATTCAATCATATCCCTCTGTGATCTTCTCTCTTTCTAATGAAATTAGGAAAGTATGCTTGAACCTAGGAGGATACCCCTTAAACCACCCTTTTAATCCCCCTACACATTTTTAATGTTTCATTTTGGTGAAACTAATATTGTACATCATTAATTCTAATTTGGAAATCTTCAAAACCCTAGATCTAGGATTTGCATAAGTTTTTTTTGCATCTCATTTAGGGTTAAACATTATATTCTTGTACCATTTCAATTCACAAAAGGGCGGGTACAAAAGGATGGGTATCCAATTTGTTGCATTTTTTTTTAAAAAGTTTTGAAAGCTCATAATGCAAGTGCATTATAATGTGCTCACGTTATGACTTGGTGTGATGAGCCTAAGGCTCGGCCACAATGAACCAATAATGCCAGTGTGTTATAATTCACTTGCATTATGTCTCGGTGTGATGAGCCTAAGACTTGGCCACAATGAGTCAATAACATGAGCATGTTATAATGCACTCACATTATGAGCTATTAAAAGAAAACAAAATAGAAATCAAAATCATTCTAACTTGTGATTGTGTTTTTTCTCTACCCATAGCCAAAAACCCAAATTTCTATGCTCACATTCTAGGAGGAGCTATTTTGCAAAATTCTTCATCAAATTGTTGTTGTTTCATCGCCAGGATTCTGCCACATTGATGAGGAGGTCTGAGAGGTAAGGATTGTGTTTTTTTGTTTAGAATTTGTTAGTTTTAGGTTGGTTTTTATATTTATTTTTTGAATTTGTTGGAGATTTTAATCAACTTGCAAACCCTCCTCAAAATCCTTAACAAGCATAGCAACAACAAGAGGAACAAAATTCTCAAAAAGCACAAAAATAATAACAGCAAAAAAATCCTCAAGTCAATCAACCACAACAACAATCTCCTCCACCAATCCCTCAACATCCTCCCAGCACTCAACAAAACTTAATGAGTGAAATTGAGAACAATAAGAAAAAAATTGAGGATTTAATTAGGAGGTTAAATGATCCATATGGTTCAATTGTGGAAAGAATGACCCTAGAAACTTCACTTAAAGAAATGTTAAAACATGTACATTCAATCAACAAACTATTAACTGGTTGGCAAGATACGAGACAAGCGGCTAGGGCTTATTACCTAGATAAATTATCATATAAAGATGTAAAATATTTAAAAATTGCAAAAATTGATTTATGCTCATTATTCAACAATTGTGAAGTCCCGTAGTATTTCTTTAGGAAACTATACTGTGATTTCATCTTGAACAAAATAAAATATTATTTTGATATGAGGGAATTCCAGGGGAGAGGTGGGGGGTTGGCACAAGATATACCTAGTGCACATCGGGATCCTACATGGAAAGGGAGATGACCTCTCGCTAGGCCACCTCATGAGAACATTGTTATCCCTTCTATCTAGAAGGAGAGTATTGACGTAGAGACTTTGCAGGCCATGAAATCTTTAACCCAAAGTTTCATCCAACATGCCAACCCTATTCTACAATTCCATCTAGGGGAGTCTTTGAGTGGTGGGCTTCGACCCCATTTTTGTCAATCTTGCAGGGTGACTTGTTCATATGAGCCCACTGACACTCATGAGGCTGCTATGTAGGATTTGTCTACAACTATGGAGATGGTGAGGGTAGTTGACATTTTTCATGAGGCCTATGACATTGATACTCAAGTAAAAGTTAGAATTTTCATTTAATTTAATTTATTAAATTTCAATTTTGAAATGTAATATTAGCTAATTTAGTTTTACGATTTTAATAAAACTGCAAGGTCATAGTGTTGATACTAGATACACCGACCCTACACCTACTTATTTTTCCACTGCACCTAATGTTGAGGTATGTAACTAGTAAACAATTATAAATTTATTACATGTTAATAGAATTCTTTTATGAATGGTATTTTAATATGTGATTTTGGATGTTGAATAGGCTAATATTCAAGGTTTTGAGGGAACACCTCCCAGTGCAGGTGAATTTAGTCAAACCTACATGCAAGTAATAGAATAAAGAGTTTAATTAATGAATTTTGTAATTAATATATTTTTGTAGTTTATATTCATATCGTTGATTACATTGCATTGCACATATTTCAAACTCAAAGCATTACTTTACATTCCATAGCTAATAACTAGATGTCGATAGATGACAAAATTTCAACTACAGTATAGTTGTTTAGAAATTAAACATAAGAAATGATGAAATTACTTCACATAGCATAAGTAATAGGTAGGAGCAACTTCCAATTGCATTTGCTTGTCATGGCATTCCATGAGACCACTTTTTACTGAGGCATCATTTCAAACAATTCACTACCTTGTCTATGCTATGGATGCTTGGAAGGAATATATGAAAGAATAATCATAAGTAATAACATATACAATGCAACAAGAAATGCGGTCTCATGGTGATTTCCATCACCATGAGACCTAATTTCATTGAGGAACTTTTTCAAATAGATCACCTCCTTTTCTATGCTACCACATTTTCCATACATGTCTACCAAAGCATTTTATCAAACAGTTCATTTCCTCACTGCTATAGCTAAAAGCTTAAAAAATGTGCTTTCCAACAAACTATAGATGCTTTGAAAAAATCTATCAAAGCATAATAGTAAGCAATATCATAGACAAGGTAGTTAGTAGTTTGAAAAAATGCCTTGAAGAAATGTGGTCTCATGGTGATGGAATGCCATTCCATCACCATGAGACCACATTTCTTTGAGGCATTTCTTCAAACAACCCACCACCTTTTCTATGATACCATATTTTCCATAAATGTGTACCAAAGCATTTTATCAAACTACTTGCTTCCTTGTTGCTATGGCTAAAATCCTAAAATAGGTGCTTTCCAACAGACTATGAATGCTTGGAAAAATTTCTATCAAAGCATAATAGAAAGCAATAATACCATAGAGAAGGAAATGAACTATTTGAAAATATGTTTGAAAGAAATGTGGTATTATGGTGATGGAATCCCATGACATGCATTTGTTTGTAATGGAATTCCATCACCATGAGGCCCCATTTCTTTGAGACTTTTTTTTAAATAGTTCACTACCTTCTCTCTGCCACCACAATTATCATACATGTCTACAAAAGAATTTTATCAAACCCTTCACTGGCTTGCTACTATGGGTAAAAGCCTAAAAAATGTTCTTTTGAACAAGATATGGATAGGGAAAATAGTAAGCATGATAGTCAAAAATATAAAGTTTAATAAGTACTCAAAATTTTGTTCATTATCTCATACATTATAAGTCATGACATGGATCACTATTGTAGTTTTCATGATTGAATAATTTGTTGTTTTATTTCCATATGTTGCAAGCAGAAACACCTTTGAATTTTTAGAGGGCAATGGAGATTGGTGTTTCATTTACTATAGAATCCTTGATGGCTCTGATAGGGGAGGTATGAGGAAAATTACTAAATTTCAATTTACATTTGTTGTTATGTATGTTAGTGAAAAATCAAACCATTATTGATTCGTAGTTTAATTTTTATTTAGATGGTTTATACAGGGCTTCAACATGCCTCAACATTGGCATTTGAATATTTCCCTCGTGGAGAGTGATCATCAGATGGTGGTAAGCGATTATTTTGTTAAATATATCATTTTTTTAATGTAGTTTCTATATATTAATTTCCTTACTTCTTATTGTAATAGATAAGACTTGAACAAGAACTAAATCCTAGGAGGAGCACTAGGAGCACTCCCCAACCACAACATAAATGAGTGACAAATGTATCACCATCCAATTGACAAGCAAAGGAAAGAGTTTATTTCGAGAGCATGGAGAGCGATGACTTTTGATTATAGAGCCCTTTGTTGTATGCTTATATGGCATTTCTATACATATTTTGTATTAGATATATTTGAAATTTTATGTCTATATGGCATTCTTGTAAGCCTATATGGCTATTTTGTACCCATATTTTATACTTATATCGACATATATTGATGTATGCCTACATGGATATTTGGTTAATACAAATATTTTTTTATTGATGTTGTCCATATTTGCTTTATAAATCCATGGTTCAATAGATATGAGTTATGTGTATTCAAGTGTATACTTCACAACTTATGTGTATACTTTGTGATTTAAGTGTATTCCAATGTATATTTTGGAACTTATGTGTTTTTATGTGTATACCTTGTATTCATGCATATACTTTGTATTAATTTGCATATACTATGTATTCGTGTGTATACTTCAAGGCTTACATTCTTTTGAGTACTTGTGCTTCCCTTATTCACATGTACATGCTTGACTTATTCACATATATACTTATTAATTGGTTAACCCTAGCATTGATTATTGTTAGCCTTCATGGTTTGTCCTGAATATTAATTGATTGATTCTAAACAACTTTATTAGTTGATGCTAAACAACTTCATTATTTCTAAGAATACTAGTAGAGTTACAAAATCCAAAATTACACAAATTGAAAAGAAAATATTAACCGTAAATAAATACACTAATTATTAACTTGATAATTAATTAAGAATCAGTATAATATATCAAGAGATGAGCCTTCGATAATGGAAATTTCCAACTAGAAAATAGGCAAAGCATTCCCAATACTTTGAAAGTAATAATCCACCCAAAATTACAATAGGAGAGAAGTGATGTAGAGCAGGGATGCCTTCAATTACTAATAAAAAATTCAACTGATTTCAACAAGCCTTCAATCTCCAAAACCCTTACTAGGGTGATTCCCTTCACAACTTCACTATTTTCCTTGTAGGTCTACAGACCTAGTTTCCTTGGCCTATCTCACAACTCCAATCTCAAACCCATTAACCAATTATATTTTCAAACACCCTTTAAGGCATACCAAAACATATCTAAAAATATCATATAACTATTTTGGAACAAAACCCTCAAACTGACATTTTTATGTTGTCCCCTTAAGCCAAATAGACCCAATTTACAAAGCAACTCTCCTCTAAATAATCTGCCAACCCAAAATACCTGTGGAGAGTCATTTACTAGTCTATAAAACCACCAAATCTACAAATTTTAACCAATGAACCACTCACTAAGTCCTTTTTATACAAAACCCTCATTTTTAGCAAGTTACAAAGGGGTTGACTAAAAATCCCACTTCCCAACTTGTTTACACTTCACTAATGCATCAAACATGAATGTGCATGCTTAATCTATCACAAAAAAAATTCCCCAGCACTGAGGGCATGCTCCTTCATTAGGCGATTAGTGTGGAGCACCTAGAGGTTGGGTGATACTGTTTGACTTACTATAGATCATGTTTATGAGAGCAATTCTAATGATTCAAATTACGATCAGCCACTAGTTGTCGACACTGATGATGTTGGTAGCATAGATGAGCATGAGGAGTGGTGGTCAGTGACATGAACAACTCCTGTGTTTCCCCTGGATGTCCCTATAGGTGATGTAGGACTAGCACCAGATGAGGGAGATTTGTCAGAGGATAGGGCCGAGGATGTGTAATATAGGCCAACAGATATATTTATTGATGTTATCAATGATGAGTATGAGTCAGATATTGATCCTTACTATGAGGACCAGGATAGGGAAGAGAATGAGGATGAGTATTACGAGGAGGCACCCCTAAGTGAGGGTGATGAGGTAGCAACTAAGGACTAGTATGATCATGGAGAGTCCTCACACACTTACAAGACCAGATCACATGCAATAGCTACAATAGACATCAACACCAAGAGTCAAAGAGAGGCTAGCATATCCTCTATGCCGCCCAAAGAGGATGAGGTTGATATTCCTCATTCATCTGGAGACATAGGTGATGATGTTTTTTATTTTATGCATGTAATTTTAGTATTTTATGTTTTGTATATATATATCATGATGATGTGTACTGATTGTGTACTTTTAGATATCTTGCAGGAGTGATGAGAAATTGGTGAGAGTTCTATCATCAGCCTTCCATAGAGATAGTGCCTACATCCATCGATGAGGAGGAGATGGATCTTAACTATGTGCCCCCACTGATCATAGAGGAGAAGCCATAGTTGCTCAGACCTTTCATGAGGTTACGAGCAATGTACGAGAGTGTGAGGAGATGACTTTTTCAAGCTAAGAGTGTAGGATAGTCATCACAAACAGTAGTAGAGATTTAGAGACTACATGGAGAGCTAGCATAGGTATGAGTAGAGAGGGATCAAATGGTAGAGGAGCGTCTTGTGGTTGTTGGTCGAGTACAGGGTTTGGAGTATGCACTTAGACTCAAAAATTTGTGGTCATGATCACACACAACCATCTCATGACATCTAAGGATTGGATCATGAGTGCTAGATTCTAAGGAGTCTAGCTCTCACAAACCTTGGTGATTTTGTATATGATACTAAGATGTATATAATTTTTTTTGAGATATATATATATATATACATGTTCATTTGATATTTTTATAATTTGTCTTAATGTGTTTGGATGTTAAATATTAATGTGATTAATTAAATAACTCATGGTAAAAGTATTTAATTAATGTCTAGATGATTTAACATGATTGATGTGATCTAACATAAAACATATTTCAGTTTCACTATAGCTACAACATTGTTGATTAGAGAATATGTTAAATTAAATACACCTATAACTCATATAAGGATTTAACTTAACATAACACAAGGGTAAATAGTATGAATCCTAAAGTAATTATAAAATAAACTTAAATAATTACTTTAGTGTTCAAGACAAACACATGAGTAGTTGTCAAGAATGAAGCAATGTGAAAGCTATTAGAATAACATCAAATAAATTTAGATAGTTCACTGCTTTAACAATCATACTATTCAAATAGATTATAGGTAATACCAACACAAATGCAAAACATTAATAGGTTCCTTAAGGGGTGTTCCATCAAGCTCTGTTAAGACATAAGCACTAGACCCATAATTGGTATCAATTATGTAAGGTCCTAACCAATTAGGGATGAATTTATCTTTATCTTCATTTTCAACATTAGTATTACATTGATTCTCATAAAGAGTAAAATCACCCTTACGAAACATTCTAGGAATGACATGCATGTTATGTTTTTGTTGTAATTGTTTGATGTAAGCTTGGAGATGCTCAATAGTGTTAATGTGCTTTTCATCAAACATCTCAAGTTGGTGCAATCGTTGGTCTTTATAAGTGGCATTTTCAATAAGGTCTTGAAGAGAAATTCACAATGTAGGAATTTCTAACTCCAAGGGAATGATTGCATCAGAGCCATAAACAAGGTTATAAGGTGTAGTCCTCGTAGATAATCTAACACTCATTTGATAAGTCCAAAGCATATAATGTAATTGCGTATGCTAGTATAGTTTATCATGTTTGTTAAAAATTTTCTTTAGAATTTGTTCTAGAATCTTATTAATACTTTCAGCTTGTCCATTGGATTGTGGATAATACAGTGTGGAAAATCGATGTTGAATGTTGAATGTTTCAAAAAACTTCTTGACTTTGTTATTCTTAAATGGGGTTCCATTGTATAAAAAAATTGTGGATGGAAGTCCAAAGTGAGAAATTATGTGTTCCAATATGAAACGACAAATTACTTCAACATTCGTAGATCTAAGAGGAATAGCTTCTACTCATTTCGTGAAATAGTCTGTTGTAGTTATGATAAGCGTATGTCCAGTGGAAGAGGGAGGTGAAAGTTTCCCAATATGATCCAATCCCCATACTGAAAATAGAAAAATGAGAATTTGGGCACAAAGCTCAAAAGTAGGAGCATGGATCAAATTGCTATGTTCTTGAAATTTGTGACATCGTTTAACATAAGTGAAGCAGTCTTTCTCCATATGTCTCCAATAATATCCCATATAGATGAGTTTTTTCACTAATGACCATCCAAAATAACCTCCATAGGCACCAGTATGAGCTTGCTCAAGGGCTATAGGGTTTTTAGAATCCTTAAGACACCTTAGTAAGAGCACATTAAATAAACTTCTATACAACACATTGGTGAGGATCACGTATTTAGCTACTAGTTTATGTAAATGATTTTGAGTGTTTTTCGTTGTGGGCTCAGGAATGGTACCATCTTTTAAATAATGGTATATTGAATCATACCATTGATGTGAGTCATCTTGAGTTATTGTTAAAATTTCTTCTAATTGAGTATCAATCGAAGGTTTCATGGTGGGATGAATAACAAAGGTGAAGTCTATTGAAGGATCCTATGGAGATATAAGAGAGGCTACACTCGCCATTGCATCCACATGTCTATTGTCTTTTTGTGGGATGTTATCAATGGTGAATGATTCAAAATTATCTGATAGTTTCATTGTAAGATCCTTATATTTTGATAAATTTTCATGTTTAGCTTGATATGTCCCATTGATTTGTTTGATTACTAATTGTGAATCACCAAATATTTTGATATGTTTAGAATCCATTGTTAAAGTAGCTCACAAACCTGCAATTAATGCCTCATACTTAGCTGTGTTATTTGTACATAGGAAATTTAACTAATAAGATAAGGGAATAGGTTTTTCTATCGAGTGGAATCAATACCACTCTAGCATCGGAACTTGTTCTACACTTAGATCCATTGAAATAAAATTCCCATGCTTTAATATTAGTGGTCAAGACACTATCATTAGGAAAGGAGTTGTGATTAGGTAAAATGAGAGGAGAAGGAGCATTAGCTGAGTGATCAGTTAAGGCTTGTCCTTTTATTGCTTTTTGGGTAACAAACTTAAGGTCAAACTCAGTTAACAACATCACCCACTTAGCTAAGCGTCTGGAAAGGTATATTTTGTTAAAAAGATGTTTAAGGGGATCAAATTTTGTTATAACTTGTATTTCAGTATTTAGCAAATAATGTCACAAATTACTAGTAGCGAATACAAGAGCCAAGCATTGTTTTTTGATTGGTGAATATCGAGTTTCATAATCAATTAAGGTTTGGATGCTATATTAAATAGGATGTTCTTTTCCATGATCATCTTGTTGATCCAACAATACCGCAAGAGCATGGGCTAATGCAACTATGTACAAGATAAATGGTTTTTTTGGCACAACAGATTGTAAAATAGGTGGAGTTGCAAGGTATTCCTTTAAACTCTCAAAATATTGTTTACAATTCTCATCCCAATCAAAAGGTACACCCTTTTTAACAAGATGCGTGAAAGGTAATGTGTGATCAACTAAAGATGCAACGAAATGATAGATAGCTTCAATTCGGCCTCATAATGTTCGCAATTGAGAAATGTTCCTAGGAGGTGGCATGTTAATAATTGCATCAATTTTCTTGGTGTCCACCTCAATGCCTCTGAGATATGACAAACCCAAAAATTTTACCACTATCTACACCGAAGACAAATTTTTTACAGATTTAGTCACATTTTATATTTACGTATTCGTTCGACGATTTTTTGAAGAACATTTACATTGTCTTGTCTTGTTAAGGATTTAGCAAGGATGCCATCAACATAATCTTCCAAAATTTTGTGGATGTAATCATGAAAGATCAATGTCATTGCTCGTTGATAAGTTGTGTCGATGTTCTTAAAACCGAAGGGAATTACAACCCAACAAAATGTTCCCCAAATAGTTGTAAAGGAAAATTTGTATTGATCTTGAGGATTAATAAATATTTGATTATAACGAAAAAATTCATCCATGAATGACAACAAAGCATGTCCAACAGTTGAATCCACGTTCATGTCAATATTAGGAAGTGGAAATTCATCTTTTAAAGAAGCATTATTCGAGTCACAAAAATCCATGCATAACCTAATACAATTATCAGGTTTAGCAACTACAACAATGTTTGAGATTCAAGGAGAATAATCAATAGGTCGAATGAGTCCTACATCAATGAGTTTTTCAAGCTCTGCTTTAACATGCAACGCTATGTTAGGGTGCATTATTCTTATCTTTTGGTGAATGGGTTCAACATTTGTAGCGAGAACAACATTGTTGTTCACAACTTTTGGGTCAATTCCAGGCATATCAAAATATTTCCAAGCAAAAACTTTAGGAAAATCATGAAGTAAAGTTTTAGTGTCTTCTTGTTCTTCATCGTCAAATCACTTCCCAATCTTAATAACTTTTTCTTTATCATCGATTTCCATTGGCACATTAAATGTATCTCCTAAAGGGAGTGCATTAGATTTAGAAACTTCAAAATCATATGGTTTTTCATTGATATCACTATCTTTTTTCTTGGTAACTATCATAGCACAAGTAACCCATTTCATGGGAGTAGTAGAGGATGCATTATCATAAACTCCTAACATTTGTTTGGGATTTTCATCACTATCAACATACTTCCATGATGATGGTAAATTCATATCAAGCAATTCAGGATGTTTGATTGTGATTTTATGTTTTGGTTGACATGTAATGGTGTTGACGTTAAAACATGGTTGTTAGGTAACTTTTGTCATCTTAGAAAAAGAATATCCCAATCCAGTTTTTGTCTCAAGTGCGTATTAGGTTCAATAAGAACATGAATACCTTTCTTATGTTTTCCACACCCTTTTCTAGTATATCCTAATTGTTTTACAAGTTCATAGCCTTTTCCATAGAGTCTTTCCATTTCTTTCAGATTAGGCAGAGATTGATAATCTATCTCATCAAAACTTGTTGTGTATGTTATATTTTCTACCAAAGTAGAGATGATATATGTTTGAGAAGATTTCTCAGAAATTTGAGTTGACATGATGGTTGGTTGGTCTTGTTTCTCATTTGTCTTTTGTGTGATAATGTATTCACACATAAATAAAGGTGTGAATTCTAAGAATCCCCAATCATCACCAAATAATGTAGATATTGATTTCTCATTGTTTTGTTCAATTTCAAGAGGGTCTATATTGGATGTTGGAATTAATGTTTTTAGAGGACTTGTAGCTCCTGTTTAAGGTGTAAGAAAATTTTAGGCTCGGGGTCTATTTCAACTTGATAAATGTGATTGTTATAGATATATTTCATGATACGATGAAGGGTCAAAGACATTGCATTCATCTCATGAATCCATGGTCTTCCTAAAAGGAGATTATATGAAAGATCATAAGGAATAACATGATTATGAGTTTGTGAAGTAGCCACCCCAACCGTAATAGGTAAATTGATTATACTAAATAGTTTCTTTGTTGTATTGTCAAATCCTTGAATGGATAAGAAATTAGGTATTATTTGTGACTTGTCAACATGCACTATATCAAGGATATTTACACTACACACATTAAGGGAATAACCATTATCAATGAGGGTTCTCTTGATACCTATTCAGTTTAATAGAGCAATTATCATAAAGGCTTCATTTTGCTTTCACAACTCTAAAATAAGGAGCTCATTTTGATGAAAAGTAATGTCAAGATTAATTTGATTCATTCCATGTATTAAATTTGTCACATCATTTAGATTTGTACCAAGAGGAACTACAATTTGTTGTAAGGCTGTTTGAAGAATAGTGTGGTAATTTGGTGAATTTTGAAGTAAATCACAAAGGGAAATCTTTGTAGGAGTATTCTTTAATTATTCAAAAAGGTCATACTCCTTTGTGTGTGATGGAAATCAAGGAGCACTAGATGGATTAGCTAAAGGTAAAGAGGGTGTGGTTGGTTGCAAATTGTTTTGGGTGTTATATGTATGAGCAATAGTAGTATTACTAGATTGCTACAACACATCAATTTTAGGTGGATAAAGAGTGAACTCATTTTTATTAGAAGGATGAAGTTTATGTGAGGGTGGGTAAAGAATGAGTTGAGGTTGAATCATGTTAACATCCTTAGTTTTAGATTGCTCACAAAAACCCTTAGTGGATGAATTGAGTGAGATGAAGTCCTAGAGAGGCTCATCTTGACTAAAAGGTTTGAGGGGTATGTTATCATCAATAGGTGTAAGTTGTTCAGGATAAACTTTAGAGGTGTTACCATTTTTTATTGTGGTTTGGTCACAAAAAACCTTAGTGGGTCACTTATGCGAGATGAAGCCATGAAGGGCTTCATCCAGCAAGTCAAACTCATCACAACCAAAATATTTGAGGGATAAGTTATCATTAATTTGTTTAGGTTTCTCACGAAAATATTTAGAGGATGAAGTGAGTGAGAGGAAGTCCTGAAGAGCTTCATCTAACTTGTCTACATCATCACTAATAAGAGGCTTGGATGATATCTTGTTTGTAAATTGAATCATTTGTTTGAAAGTTTGGTTTGATGTTTCTATTTTTTATGTTTTTAATGTATTGATGAATTTGATCTAAAAGAACTAGGAACAAATAGTGAAAAGGAAATTTGCAAAAATCTAAGACTATCCATAAATGCCATGAAAGAAAGAGATGCTTATGTAAAAGAAACAAAAAATAACTAAACTATGATAGAAAAGAAACTATAGGAAACATAAATGTGCAAACCATTAAACTGAATTCTGGAAACACTAATTCAAAATTTGTAGTGGAACTGATTCACCCAGGGTGATGAATGAGTCCCAGGAGGGATTTTTTTAGGTTTTTTCTAAATTTTTTGACTTTTCTAGATGTTTTCAGGTCTATATAGTGTAGATAAAGACTAAAATTGCAAAATTTTAGAATGATAGTATGAAATAAGATGAAATAATGAACTCTAAATGATGCTTTCACTAATGCAACTTTAAGAAGTCCTAGGATGCAAAAATAATGCAAAAGATAATGAAATTGAGTCATAGAATGCAAATATAAATGCAAATTAGAATGATATGATGTTCAATATGCAGGTTCACCAAAATGTACCATAGATTTTGATGAGGTCTATAGGCTACTCTTGCACTCTTAGGGTTTTTCACCTTAAAGGAGAGAGATAAACCCTCAAAATCAATGTGGTTCATTCAATCTAATGTATGTGTGATGTGATTAAGTCTAAATGAGACTATCTAAATGCAACTAATCAATGTAATTAATAGATTATGAATGCAAAACCTAAGATATATGGAATGTTTGAAAACATAGTGATGTTTGAAAAAAGCTTAAAATGATGAACAAAAATGCAAATCAAACTAAGCAAAAAGTTGTTTTTCAGAATGACTGCACTTGTAAAGTTGAAGATGACTAGAAAAAAAAGTTGGAAATCTGACAAATATGGATTTTGAGCTAACTGGGACTTACCCGCCACCCTGGGCGAATCATCACAAGTCAAGGTTTTTCTGCCCATAAATTGATTTTTACAAATTGGGTGTCTGGATCTACATTTGACTCAAAAAGACACCTCAAGAGGGACTCATTTTCCATGTATGGCGAATCAATCCCCTTTCAAATTTCTATAATCTCAAGTCTCTATTTTGCACCTTGATACCTTTACAACACTTTCTGATGGCAACCTAAATTGAGATCTCAGAAACTTGCTTCAAAATAGCTTAAAATTGTTTGTCTAATCGGGGGTTTTCCTTGGTTAAACCCCTAGTTGTGTAATCAAACCTTAAATGGATAAAAATCTACATAAATCCCTAGACTTAGGTGTGTTAAAGACTAGGAAAGTCTAAAGTATGATAAAACCATATTCTATTTGTGCTAGAATAAGATGTACAAATGTGATTTGAATGATGCAAGACTTCAACCCTAGAAATCCTACAACACATTAAAAAATGGAGGTAAATTCTATGCAAATAGAATGTAAATAAAATACAAACTTTAGTTTGAAGATAGAGAAGAAATGGAAGATGGAATCACTCTGAAAACAAGCCTTTAGGTGTGATTTAATGGCTAGTTGCATCTCCTCAACCTATATTTCTTCATGATTCACCATAGGCATCCATCATCAACTCCTTACCATGTTGAACCTTGATCCAAAAAGTGAGCTTCAAGACCTACAAAAACCCTGGTTTACTGCCCTAAAACTTCAACTTTGCTAATGAAACTTGTTGTAGAAGACTTTACTTTAGAATTTTCTTTTGTGAAAATGACTAAGAGATGTGAAAAATGACTTAAAATGAGTATTTATAATCATCAACACCTAATTTTCCCATTATCTATACCTAAGAGGCTGACATTCACCAAAAAAATAAGTTGAATTAATTGAATTCCCACTCAAAATTGAAATTTCCCTCAAAAGGGACTCATTCACCACCCTTGGAAAATGGGTCCCACTAGAGGTGACTCATTCACCCAAGGTGGTGAATGGGTCCCACCAGTGGTTTTTGAAAGTGGGTTTTCGGGATATGGATGAATTGAATGTTGTTTGTCAAGATTTAAGTGATTTCTCAAGTGAAACAAGCCTCTAAATAAAAATAATAATTTTTAGGGGCCTATAAATGTTGTTTTGAAGGATAAATAATGCAGGGTTGCTCAAAATTAGGTCTAATTAGGCATGAAATTATCTATTTTCTCAAGAGTGTCCAATTTTATATGCCACGTGTTGCTATGAATTCTCTGTGGAATCCTTCGACATGAGGAGTTTTCCAATTCCTTTCAATCTCTACCCAGAGAGGTCAATATCTCTGCCAAGAGAGGCTCGATTTATATTTGGGCACAATATCTACCTATAAGGCCACAATTTATCATTGTAGAGGCCCTAGAATTATTGTTGATTAAAATATACACCATGACTAGCGCTTGCTCAACTAGAGAATGATTCTATATTGGAGGCAAGATGATTTTTTGTTGTTGGTAGAGGCATGTTTTGGAAGAGTATTAATCTACTGTTTGGAGGCTACAAATTTTAGTTGCAGGCTCGATTAACTACTTGTTGTACAAAAACCTAAGAAGAATCCTTAGAAGGACATAATTGAATCGATATGTTTATTGGAGATTTTGCAGATTTTTTAGGCTCAAATATTTGATTAGATGTTTGAACAAGCCACAATTTGGGTGCTAGAACAACTGAGACATCACTTGGGTGGTTGGTGTTTTGTTGCCACAAATTCATAGGGGTGGCATGTTTCAACATGTAGGAACTCCAGCCATTTGAAGGAATTTTTTTACCTATAAGAGACCTATGGTATGTGCAATTCATTAGAGGCTATGAATCACCATTTTAAGGTCACATTTTCTGTTGTTGAAATTACTTGGAGTGGTCATAATTTGGTTTGGCTATGAAGGAATTTGTGTCTAGTATCGGAGGCCACAATTTGGTAGTTACAAGCCCATGATTTCTCCATGTCTCCTCCACACAACCTTAGATTTGGCATTGACTATTGAAGGTGTTCCATTTTCTTTCATTTACAAATTGTAGGTGTACCATAGAAAAAAGGAAACTTGCTTGATTTGGGGAATAATTGATGAAAGATTGGACTTAATGAGGCCTTGATTTGGTGTTGTGGGGTGTTTTTCACATCAACATTAGGTTTTGGACCCTTTCTAATGTATTTAACGATGTCTTGTAAAGGTGGTGTAAAATGTTGTAAAGGATTTTCACGCTTTTCTAGACTTAATGAACCCATCTTTCCTTAATTCAACATTATAAAATGTATTTAATAGCATTATTACACCAATCTAGAAGGCTTGTAAAATAAACTAAATGTTAAACTAGTGTTGTAATGTGTCTTGCACATTCACATTGGTCCTTGTACCTTCCTAGGCTATGTGGACCTCATTTTAGTGTTGTAAAGTGTATTTAATCACACTTTCACATTGAATTCTATATCCCAATCCCTAATTAACCTTTACATTATCACTAATAGGCCCCTATTACCCCACATTGTGCATACCAAGGCTTAAATTGATCAAATAACTAGCAAAGTCATCATAAAAACTTTATTTCTTTATTTCCTGAAATCTTAGCTAGAAAGTTGGCCCTTGTGGGACCCATTCACCATCCATGGAAAATCAATCCCATCTAGGTGGGACCCATTCACCATGGGTGGTAAATGAGTCCCATTTGGGCCAATTTTGACCTTTGAGTGGGAAAAACTAAAATTTAAGTTTATTATTTTTACATGTCATCCTTAGGGATCCAATTTACAGACTAATAAGGTGAAGTGTATATAAAATCAAGTCTCTATACCCTACATCATAATTATTTCTTCATTATTCATCCATCATTCTTCCATCTCAAGTCAAACAAGTTAGGGTTTCACTATTTCAAGGCATTAAGACATCGATTTTTAGACATTCAAGGGAAGATTCTTCATGTTTTGTTGTAGAAATTCAAGATCAAACATCATGGAAAGGTAATAAACTCCATTATTGCATGTTTCATTACATTCTTTCATCATTTTGGTTTAATTACCTAAAAGGGGTTTCACCAAGGTAAACCCCCATGCCCTAACATTCAACATGTCTCTCTCTTGTGTATTTGTATATTTAGGCCTCTTGGAAGCTCGAAAATCATTAAGAATCAATTTGAAAGGTTTTTCAAGTCAGCTTTTCATTTTCCATGTCAAAAAATCAACAAAAACTCACTTTCAGGCTAAAAAATTAGAGTTTAAAAAGCAAACATCTGTAGAAAACTAAATTGTAGACCGAAAGCTCCAAATTCCACCTTTGAATATTTAGAAATTAAAAAGTGGACTCATTCACCACGAGTGGCAAGTGAGTTCCACTTCTAGGTCATTTTTTTATTTTTTGCATTTTTACATACCCTTTTGTCTGAAATGGATTTTGGAATAGTTTTGTAGAACTAGGTCTGATTCACCTAGAATGGCCAATGAGTTCCAACAGGCCTAAAAATTAGCATCAATATAATTATAGAAGCTAATTCTAGTCTTCATCCATATTCCAAATGCATACTTTCAGTTTCGTCAAGTTTTGTTGTACTTTACATTCATATCTAGGTGTTTTTGCATTACACAACGTGTTTTCAAACATCTTGCATTTCAATAGTTTCCATTCATTAATCAATTAATATTATTAGTTTCTTGCATTCAAACATTGCATCTAGGTATATTTCATCCACATTCCATCCATATTACATTGATTTTGAGTGTAACAATGCATTTTGGCCCATCTTTCTCCTTTTAGGTGAAAAATCCTAAGAGCGCTAGAAAGAGCTTGGATGCCAAAATCTATGCTACAGGTATGTGCAGGATCATGATGGGCCAAAAAGTGGCAATATGATGGGTATGTGTAGGGTATGTGGCTGATGACTTTTTTTAAACCCAAAATTGATGAAATGAAAAGGGTTTTTAAAGAAGATTCTCAGCTTTCCACCAATATAAATTATGCTTTATTTTAAGTTTAATAAATAATTATTATTCATTTTCTATTTGAATTACAACTAAAGTCCTAATTGATAGGCTGGTTGAAAAATATCTATAGCTTTCAAACGGTATCACATTTTTTGAATCTAAAAAATGTGTCACATTCCATGCTTTGAATACTATAGGATTAAAAAAATGAATTTCATGAAGTTTTGACCAAGTTAAGGTGGTCAGAAATGGGCGTTTTTATATTTTTAAAAAGTTGTACTAAAAAATTCATAATTAATTTTTTACTTGGAAAAAAATTACAAAAAAATATGCATCACATCTATACATGAGTCCTCTACTTATATCTAAAATCTTATAAAAAAATACTATCATTTTAAGGTAGTTAGGGTGGTTAGACAAACACCTACTTCTTATTTTTTCCCTAAAATTTAAGTACTACAACATTGAAATTTCAAATTTTCACCAAATATATTTTTTTAAAAATAAACCTAGTAGTTTAGAAACTACATTCAATTCGCTACATATTATATTCTTACATATATTTGAAACAATATAGATAAATTATTCAAATTTTTATGTCGAGTTTCCTAACTCTAATTTTTCTAAATTTTTCGCCACTTAAGGGCTTTTTTTTCCATGATGCTCCTACATACACCCCTATAGTAGGCATCAATTTTGGCAGTCACAAAAGATGTTGAGTGAATCAAGAGTGTTCACATGAAAGGTGATCTACAAGGAAAGAGGCATTTTCATCATAGGCTTGATTTTCATTTGATTAGCTGAGCATAAGAGTTTGGGAATTCTTTCTAAAGTCTTCCTTAAATATTTCATTTAGGGTTTCCATTTTTTTATGTGGCTATTCTTTACTGGGTGTGAGAAGAATTCACTAGTTTTTTTAACATTGTTGGAATATTAATCCCACATTAGCAACGTGAGATATATTTTTTCTATTTAAATATCATTTTTGTGCAGTTGGATGCTGTGAGGAAGTCTCACAAGAAGCTATCCTTTTTGTTTGCTTGGTGTCAACATGAAGATCAAGCAATGGGATACATCATATTTTACACCAACTCAGGTTTAATTCTTCTTTTTTGGAAGGTTTTTAAAGTACTATCTTTGAATTTTTTTTAAGAATTGTTAAGTTATAATGATTTCTTTGGAGAAAGAGAATTTTAGGCAATGGAGTGATGGTTTTCTCACCCATCTGAGTGAGGAGAATCTATTGCCATATATTTTAATGAAGTTCCTATTCCAGACACATGTAGTAGGTATATGATTTGGAAAGGATTTAGGGATAGAGTCTATGGAGTTATTTTTGAGCATATAAATGATGAGGACCTTTTGGATTCACTTTGTCATTTTGAGAGCCTTCATACTCTTTGGACTTACCTTCGAGAATCATATGGAGATCCTAATACTCTGCCATCTCTTGATGACCCTCCCAATACCTGTGTGTCTCTTTTTTTTCAGAGAAGATAAACCATGCTTGTGATCCTTTGGACATTTTTGAGACTTTAGATGAGGTTTTGGTTGCTTCAGAGGCTCTTGATTCTTTGTCATAGATAGTTGATCCACCTTCATTAAGTACTTCCATCATTGTTGAGCAACAAGATTGTGATTGTCTTCCTAATTCAGATTCTTATTTTCCAAACATTGGTTCATTGTTCATAGAATTTCACATTTCAGATTTAGAGGACACATTTGAGGGTTTATCTCTCCTCTTTGATGAAAATTATTGCACAACTATTTCCAAACCATTCTATCTTTGGATATTGTTCAACATTAGTTTCCAATGGTACCTTGTTTGTCACCCTCTATTGTGATTGGGCATGTTCCTTATTGGTTCATGGCATCATCTTTGAAGGTCTTGGAAACACATGAGGAGATTTTATAGACATTTTCATCCTACATTTGGATATCACTTTCTACTTCTTATCTAGAATGGGAAGCATTCTTACATTGGTATTTGGTTTTGTTTCTTCCAAAAGGGAGACAAGTTGTTTGTTGACATTGGATCATGTTTTGTCTTCAGGCACTTACCATTTTTGCAAGTGATTACAGATTATGGGGGGGCTACAAAGTATCTCTCTTTCCCTTTTATGGGGGGGGGGAATTTATTGTATATACATGATGTATGTAGTCCTTTGGGGGTGTTATTAAGTCCTCCATCCATGCATCATTTTTTTTTTCTTTTCTCTCTTTTGGAGAGGGTTTTTTTCCCATAGGATTTTGATCTTTTTCTCTGGTTGTGAGAGACTGCATTGTAAATTGGTACCTAGCATGGTTGTGTAGCTAGGACCCATATTTATTTTTGCATCTTCATTCTCCCTAGGTTTTCACTTAAGGGGAGGTGTTAGAGTGTTAAGTTTCACTTAGGTTAATCTCTTGGGTAGTTTTGTTTCCTGTATCCGGAAGTTTTATACTCATTTTTTTCTTCCCTTTAAAAGGTTGCACCATTATGTAATTTATTGTATCTCAATTTATTCACTCTTTTTGGTGAAATAGATTTTGCTTCTCTCTATTTTTTGAAGGTTATTTTTGTAGATGGTGCTCCTAGGAGGTGGATAACACCAACAATTAATAAATGATTTAATAGTACCAATAAATGTCTCTTGAATTATCTTTATTGAATGATTTTTAGGTATCAAATAATTGAATTTGTAAAAATGAATTAGGGTTCTAACCCTTGAATACAACTCCACAAGGTGGTAAGTCAAATGTTTCACAATCCAAGTTAGCGCATAACAACTAGTTGGAAGGGCTAGCTTAATCTTAAGTTTGAATTTGGAAGCTAAATTTTTTAGATCATTTCTACAAATTGTATAATTGATTTGAATAATTAAATTTGTAAATTTGACCCTAGATGAAGAATGATAAAATAAAAAATCAAGGCCACTCTAAAAATAATATAAATAAAACCAAATAAACTTCAAATTATATATCAACTTTGACCAAAAATCACATCAATTATCATTATTAAAAACTAAAGCAAAATAAATCTATTAAAAAAAAATCAATTTTCACTATTATAATAATAAAAATTGTAAAACAAAATATATTAAAAGTGAATATCTTATTATTATAATAAATAATTATGCACATTCTAAATGAAAATCAAATATTTTTAAGACCTTTTTCATAAAATAAAAAAATATTGTAGTTCATACACTAACATTGTTGCGTGGGGACCTAAAAACAAACCCTCAATCTTAAAGATAAGAAATGAGTGGTTTTAGAGAGTTTTTAATTCATACAACTCGTTTATTGTTTTTAAGGTCGCCACACGAAAATTCACATAGGATGGAAATAAAGTGGTCAAATCAACACCAGAAAAAGATAAACGACATATTAAGAACAAATTTGTAACTATGACTAGATGCTTTATGCAACGAAGACCTTTATTTGCATTCATACTAGACCAGAGATAATGTTCATCCATCTTTATAAAAACCAAAATTATTATGCTGAAGGCATTCCCTCAATGGAGTTTGTCGATTCCATTTTGCCTATCGACAGTTACAATCACAATGCAATGCCATTTCATCGATCTTGCTCATTTGTTGCTTTTTGTATACTCTTCATGATGCATTTACTGCCGATTGGAGGCTTGGTCGTGCATTTAGTGCAGATGGGAGGCGACAAAATTACTACTGATGGGAGGCTTGGTCATGCATTTAGTGCGGATGGGAGGCGACAAAATTACTATTGATGGGAGGCTTGGTCATGCATTTAGTGCGGATGGGAGGCAACAAAAAAATCTCCTTGTTGATGCATTTAAGTCAAACAAAATTAATCGTCCTCTTGCTTTCGTCTACTTGACTCCCTAGAGATTTTTTTATTAGTAGGCATTTTTGTTTTGGGTATTAAGGGAATTAATGGCCTTGGAGATATTTTCTTCACAACACCCCTCAACATGGCTCAGGTAGTTTGATTTTAATTGGTATGATGCAGAAGGGCAGGGCACAATTTTAACTACTACTAGTGCTCAATGTTGTGTTTAAGGCTTACACGGACAACAAAATTGTATATTTCTTTTTAAATTCTTTTGATTTTTAAAAATATTTTCTGTTAAATATGTTTGGAAGATTTTTTCTTTTCTTTGCTCTGCTCTACCACAAAAAAAAAGGATTGAAAATTCTTACCGCTAATTTTAGCTAAATCTGTGGATATGTCTTGCATCATTTTTTTTTGTAACTAGACGACTTCAGGGTCTGAAGCTAACTAATTTAAACAACGAACATTGTTCTGGATTGTGAGTTTCGAGAGAGATGTGAACCTAGCAAGAACCAAATATTTATACTCCTCTCTCTCCCTACACACATAATTGGATATTTAGACCACTGTAATTCTCCATCAATTCACATATTAAATGTGCACAAGTTTTTTGGTTTCAAAGCAAACTACTGAACATATTGCATTGCCAATACAAGAGGAGCCTTGGAAAAAAATAAAAATGCTCTTCAACCTTCTATTGGGAGGGTCTTTCAGAAATCTTAGAATTGGATTTCTCCAAGGTTGTAATGCCTCTTAATCCTTCATCCTATTGCTTAACCCTTCACACTTCTCTTCACATCCTTCTATATTGGACTATCACCATCCCTACCTATATATGTGCCACTCATAGATTAACGCAATTTCCTTTCCAATGTGATTACATCATTACACCCAAATTTGATCAGAAATGGAGTAGATATAATTCAGCAGGTGCAAAGCCAAATTCAATGTCCTCTTCCAGGATCCTCCCTATGTATCCCGAAATGGGGTTTTTGCAGCAGGGTAAGGACAATCTACAAAGCATAAGGGATGGAGAAACTTTACGGAAGATTGTAGTTGTAGCTACCTTTGTAGAAATTAATGCAAAATGCAAAAGCATGCAAAAGGAACATTAACTCTTTGACAGAATGACTTAGAGAAAGCAGTTTCTGAAATGCAATGATTGCAGGTTATGCACAAAATGGATTTATTGAAGAGGCTTTAGAAACTTTCAAGCAAATGTAAACAGTGGGGGTTAAGTCAAATTTCATAGCCTTTTTAGTGCAATTTTTTATAACTAAAAACTAGAAATTTTTTGTTTTTATAAACTTCAAGACTAGAGTATGATTATTGTCTGTACTCCTAAATAATTCAAAGAAAAGATCAGTTTTAAATCAAGATCCAAAAAAAATATATATATTGAGTTGGGGATAAGGATGGTGTGTCCCTACTACTTTCAAGATAATGTTTTAAAAGATGTTAGCTCTTACTTTTCCATACAACTAAATCTGTTATAAATAGAGTTAAAGTCTAAGTTGCAATGTGTGCTCGTAGTCTTCTCTATATAATTGAGAGACCTACTTTCTCATATCTGGGCATGGTCTGCATTTGTGTTTTATATGGCTTCTGGTGTTTGTCATCTTGCTAAAATTTCTAGATTGTCATAGCTGAAAGAAGAAGCTTCCAAATCCCTATAGAAACCTTGTGTTATATTTTCATGGTATACTCTACAATGGTAAAAATGTTGATAATGAAACATTTGCACTTGTTGCAGCCCCTGAAGGAGCTAATATCATCATTCTAACTAGCACTAACTATTTTGGAAATCTTGTTGTGTTTGATGCTCCCATCATTTTGGATAACAATCTGTACTCTCCTCTAGGAGGAAGAGCTTAGGGATTTTACTTCTATAACATGAAGAATACCCTCAGTGCTTGGTTTGGCTTCACATTTGTGCTCAACTCAACAAATTATAAGGACACCATCACTTTCAATGGAGTAGATCCAATCCTCACCAAGTACAAAGATTTATCTATTGTGCATGCTACTGATGATTTCTTGATGGCAAGAGGAATTGCCACCACTTGTACTGGTGCATATGAGGGAAATGCTTATTTCAGTCTAAGGGTGAACATCACACTGTATGAATGTTACTGAAAAAATCTCTTCCTTTGTATTTCTTGTTTTGGGAGCTTCTAAGAAATATTTTTTGGCTTTATGTGATAACATGGACTATCTTGTCTATTTTGAAATCTATTGAAGATTATGTTGGGTATAGTTAGAATTGGATCCTTTATAGGTAGCTTTGAGGTATTAGATTATTCCCACCTCATCTTCAATCAATTTCCAACACTAGCAATTATAATTAAGACATAAAACATATATATAGAGATATATACACATAAAATATATATTCATATAGATATATATAGATGATACATATACACATAAAATATATCTATGTACAGAAAAAATACGTAAAGCATATATACACATTTGGCTTTTACAGTTTTTATAGTTTTTATTACCACTTATTCATGTAATATTTCATCTTCACCTTGGAACATCTCTCTTTTTAGAGACGATTTCTTTGTCTCTTTCTATTTTTTAGGGCATTGTTTATGCAATTTTTCACATACGTTATAAGAAATTTATTTTTCCTTGTTATTCCCCTTTTAATTTAGGACATTCTTAATTGATCAAATCACTCTATATCTCATTTGGTAAATTTCAACTTTACAAAACTTATCATACACATTTAATTAGATCTACTAAGTTGTATCTCATACTATATTTAAAATACCAACATTTGTTGTCTTCTTTGAATAATAAATTCCTTGAATTCACTTTTTATACTCCATTACAATTAGGAATGATGGCTTTACCTACTACAAATATCGTCATACTAATGCCAAAATATTAATGTCATTTATTTCCTCTGTGGCCTTTAACATGTATCCAATTTTGGATGGAATGGGAGGACAACATGCATATCATCCCCATTTCTATGGTGAGAGGAAGGACGCTTTTTCCCTGCAATAGAAATCATATGAAATAGTGACAAATTGGTACATTTTGTTTATGTATCTTCATTTCTAAATGCTGCTTTACATGAAACTCCATAATGAGCTGAACAAAATCTAATCTTTGATAGAATTTTTATTAGTCAATAATTGTGTACCATGCATTGTTTGAAATTGGATCTTTTGTAAAAAAAATTATTGTGCTCTTGCTTCATTCCAAAAAAATGGCTATGCACTGTCACCAAACTACCATGGAAAATTTTCCACTAGACTCTACCCATTTTCTCATCGGCCTCCTTCACAACACATCACAATTTCTACACAATCTTCAGGTAACTCACTTGCCATGATTTCACTGAAATTTATTATGGGAATCTGTACAATCCCACAACACTTTTGTTGTATTTCATTTCAATATTACACTTCTCTTGTTATCTGGGAAATGAAGGAATTGGTTCTGTGATTTTACCTAAAACTGTTTCAACATGTAAGCTATTTTTATGACAATTTTCGTGACAACATTTTTTACTAGTTAATGTTTAGCAGTTGCAACTGAAGCTATAAATACAATCATTTCCAAAGCTTCATATGTTACACTTGATACATTCTTCATTATATATCTTTTCCATTATACAGTAAATATTTCCTCTCAGTTTTCTACCACTATACTGGTGCTTGTACTTTTAAGACCAAATGTCAAAATGCAAGGGATTGTCACAATGTTGTTGAAGCTGTAAATGTAATGGTTTCCATAGCTATTTTCAAAGACTGGAAAGTAGAGATTGGATCAACTTCATATGTCAATAGATTCCTCTTAACAAAGATTCATCTATTTTCCTCGGTTCTCTTAGTTGTTTTTAGTTTGACTCATATATGTAGTGGGTTTATAACTATATAAATTAAGCCAAGTTAGTTACAATTCAATCCATAATTTGTATTTCCTATTGCAATTACTTCAACTTCATTAAAAAAAACCATATTAATGTCCATAGACAAAAGGAGCTCTACGGAATTCAAATTATTAGACAAATGCAAAACATTTTCAAATTTAGTTTATGTCATTTATGTTAAAAAATTACTTAAATTTGTTCACTTATGACCGACTTTGTGAAGTGACCATAACTGTGAGTTTATAATTCTCAATCAACTTCTCTTATTTAAATAAAAAGACACTTCACATTTTACAATTTCTATCTTTCAGATAGAATACCAACAATTATAATATTGATCTCCATCAAATCTTCAGTGTACCCATTGCACAGGAAGATGTGATTGCTAGTTTCTAACCCATAGAATATAGGTGTGTAAAATATTTTCTTTAAAAGATAAATTTAAATTTTATTTTTTTTTATTTGGTCATTTTTTATTGGAATAATCATTTTAATGATTATATTCAATTTACTTGATATAAAATTTTAGTCATTTCAAATAATTTTTCATAATTAATTATATAATAGTGTAAATCTTAAGTCAATATAATCAATTTTGTAGCAACTACCATTCAACAAATCTAAAGTCAAACATATTGATCACATTACTCAATCATACACATATGTATGAGACAAAGCATTTAAATTCAAACTATACTCACATATTATATGCACACATAAGATTGAACACATACTAGATCTTCCCAAACTTCACATGGCCTCAAATAAGCACAACCATTGTGATGAGCTTGTCTCCCTTGCACAATTAAGATGAGCTTGTCCCTAGTCAATTACGGCTTGTGCCTCCCACTCAATTAAGCTAAACTTATTCCTACCTTGTTTAATTTTAGAAAAAATCATAATCTTTCTTTGTACCATTTAGAACCTCATCATACTAGCTTATTTACACATAATTAAACAAATACTAGAATCATATTTATACGATTTTCCTCCAATTATCCACAACCTTCACACTTGATGTTCATTATCTTACTAGCCTTCATCTAGTAGTTTCTATGGATATCTAAACTAATTCTCTTACAAAAACTAGGGAATTCTTTGGGAATATTTGTTCATGATTTTCTTTATACATACACATGTAAATACATTCCTTGGGCTCTTTAAATTGTCAAGGATATAGATTCTTCTAGTTGGATTTTTTTGTAGTAGGGTTCTCAAGCTAGTGTTTCCACTACTTTCTTGATGCTTTATCATTGGTCAATTTGGCTTTCCTTATTTATTTTCAATCAATGAGTTGTTTCCTAATATTTATAACAACCTACCCATGCACCTCTATTTTCACAACTAGGCGGGTGCATGAAGTTGGGTACCAATTTTGTGGCCACTTTTCAATTTTTTTTAAAAAAATGCACTCGCGTTATAATGCGCTCTTGTTATTTTGCATTAAAAACAAAGAAAAAAGTGAAAATATTTACCTTGGGATACCAACCCAAAAGCTTGGAGGGCATTCCCAACAAGGCTAGAGACGTGTTTTTGCAAATTCTATAATTTTTCTCATAATCGAGTCTATGCTCACCATCAAGATTGCATCTAGTTCAATATCAAAAAAATCAAGCACATGGGTAATGTTAAGTTCTCTCTTAGCTATCCAATGATGTAATTTTTTTCACTTTTTGACAATGTTAAGCCTTTCATCCATAATTTATTTTGTTTGGATGTCTGTTTTTTGCTAAAAACAGTGTTTGGTGTTGTTTTTGTTATAAATTAACCATTCATCAAAATTTCAAATAAATTACATTTTTAGAAACTAGACTCCATTCTACAAATTTAAAAAGAAAAAGAAAAAGAAAATCAATTATTTTAGAAAATTTGTAGGGGGAGCACGGCCAAAAATTTGCTTTTTAGGAAGTACCCACTTAGAAAATTAGTAAAAAAATAAAATATCAATTAAACAATTATTAGAAAAATTGTGCATCAACTAGATGTTATTAGCTAACTTTTGACCATACCAATTTTAAAAATACTACAAAAAAGTTCACCATGCTCAGGTCGTACAAGAGTTGCTATGTTATGTTTTTCTGACAAAAACAACACTAATTTGTATACAACCCTCTTTTGAACCCCTTAATCTCAACCATTTTCAAAATAAATTAGTAGTTTAGAAAGTAGACTCGGAGCACTTCGATCCTTGTTTTTTTCGCATCTCAAAATTTTGAGTGTAACTATCCTTAATTTCACGTCCAAGGTTAGCATTTCCTGATTTCGTAAAAAAGTGGCCACTTAAGCCCCATTTTTGGGAACCATCTTGGTGCACTTACCCAACTTCTCTTGGTCAGCCCAATGCATCTACTATGGTTTTATTGACCTTAATTTATACCTATGTCAATTATATTATCCAATCATGGTTCTCATATTGTCATCATGATGACACCATGCCTCTTGATTTTACTTACTATTGCTTTAATTATACATAATCACTAGACAATAAAATATCTAGGGAATAGAATACTCTCTTTCTACTTTGTTTGGCATGTGGGAATATTTTTTCATTATTTTCCTTCTACATACACAACTAAACACATTCCTTGGGCTCTTTATATTTTTAGGGATCTTGTAGTGAAATAACTTGCACAATAGAAGAATATGATTTGACATATGTTGAAAATACTTGATAATAACTAAGAATAACAAGCCACTTCGAGGGGAAACCTCTAATCATATCCAATGAGAACACAATTCACAATATGATGATGAAATATGATTCACTACCTCCTTTATATACCTATTTATGCTTACGATATCACCCAAACCGACTTAGTTAGCCCTATATATGTTGAAAAATGAGGTGTTTTCTTAGCTTAATACTCTATAAAACTTTAATATTGCTGATCTAAGTAAGCCTCTTTCTTTGTTACATATATTCTTTGTGGGTTATTATCTTGATTAATCCATTTTACAATTGTAGAATGTAGACATAAGTTGATAGAAGAACTAGACAGGATATTAGAAATATTACACAAGCTATAACATGGAGAAACCCTTTCGAGAAAAAACTCCACAAAGAATTATTCTATTATTCAATCTTTGAAATACAATAGCTCCAATTCTTGCTTGAGAATGCTTCTTTTGTCTTTACCAATCTTCTTCACACCTGCAAAGAACAATTATGAAAACTCTCTTCAACTTGAATGAGATATAGAGACAATATGCAACCTTGTAATCTCCAAATGGTGATAATTACAATGCATAAGCTCAAGCCCTTGAAAAGGTACACCATATTGCTTCAAGTTGAGTTATTATATGAAGACTAAAGCTTACAACATGTGCTTAATGCATTTGGGCATCTCAAACTAAAGCTACAACTTATCCTTCACTTTGGTGATAATTCCAAAGCTCTTCCTCAAAGTTGGCACCCATAAGTTACCCTACTTAACTGAGCCTTTAGAAATAGCTTATCATGCAAAAGAGGTAAATCCAAGAAAGCATCTTGGGCACCCAAGTTGGCTCCAAGTGATTTCTAGTTAACTAAAACATTTACTCTGAAACACCATTCATGCAAGAATGGTCATCCCCTATTAACTGGAGGTAGTCCCTGTTATCTGTCATACAACTCAATGTTATTAGTCATTCATTCCAAGTTAACTGAAGTTAACTAGCATACAACTGAAACTAACTAAAGACAACTTAACCATAACTGAATTGAACTGAACTAGACTAAACTAAACTAAACTGATTTTGAACTAAATTGAACTAAACTAAACTAATCTGAACTAAATTGAAAAGAAATTCAAGCATGAAAACATCAAACGTTAACTCCTAGGATCTTTACATCCATTTATAAGTGTTATCTCTTACTCTAAATAGTTAACTAAACTCAAGGTGAGTATCACCTTACCATGTGTGCACCCACATGCTCCTATTATTTAGGAATAACTACAAATGTCAATTTCATGGTTTATTTCATCCAAATAATTAATCTCATCCTAATCTTAGTGTTGTTGAACACATTCCAAGAACTTAGGAGATACATGAAATAATTAATGTTTAGGATTTACAACTAAATGGCGTCCTATTTCCAACAATATAAGTCTAAGGCTGACCTAAATAACTGAATAACAATATAATAATGATAATATGACTTAATTAAAAGTTAAGATAACCAAAAGCCGACTATTCATAACATGATAAACACCAATATTAAGGGCGTAGCATGCCCCCCCTTTAAAGAAACATTTTCCTCAACACTAATCAAGTGTGGATTCTTCTGAATGAACTCCTTGTCCTCCCAAGTGGCATCTTCAACTGGTAAATTATTCCATTGGATGAGATACTTAGTGTGTGTTTGATGAATGCACTTTGGTTCCAAAACAATTCTTCCTTCTTCATCGAGCTCTAGTAGCATTGTTTGAGTTGGAATATTATGCCTAATTACCTTCTTCAAACAAGAAACATGAAAAATTGGATGTATCTTTGTTGTTGATGGAAACTCTAACTTGTAGGCAACATTACCAATATTTTGCATGATTTGGTATGGGCCATAATACCTTGGAGACAACTTAATATTCCTTTTTGTTGCTTTTGTGAGATTTTATTATAAGGTTGCAATCTCAAGAAGACCCAATCCCCAACTTCAAAGTACCTATTTTTGATGAAGCAAGTGCTCCTTTACTGATTGAACTCTTGGTGTCACCTTCAATGATGACGTCATGGAAGGCGGATGATATCCATAGAGTGCCAAAAATGGAGATATTTTTGTTGTGCTATGTAAAGAAGTGTTATACCATCATTCTGCTAGTGGTAGCCAATCTACCCATTAAGATTGTTTCTTTGAAGTGAAACAATGTAGATATCCTTCCAAACACTTATTTACAACCCTAGTTTTCCCATCTGATTGAGGGTGGTATGAAGTACTATGAGCCAATTGAGTACCCAAACATGAGAATAAATATTTCCAAAAGTGACTAGTGAAGATAGGATCATGGTCACTAATAATAACCTTAGGTGTGCCATATAGCTTTTATATATTCTCCAAAAAATCTTTTGCCACTCCACTTATTATAAAAGGAGGTGATAATGTAATGAAATATGTATATTTAGCGAAGTGATCAACTACTACCATGATGACATTATGACCTCTATATTTGGGAAGCCCTGCAATGAAGTCCATAGATACCTCTTCCCAACATTGACTAGGAATAGATAAGGGCTGCAAGAGACTTGGTGTCTTAATTGTCTCCACTTTAAATTCCTATGACAAACCAGACATTCAACCACAAATTTTTGAGCATCGCCTTTTAGCCCATCACAAAAAAAATCTTGCTTGACCTGATGATATGTCTTCAAAAATCTTGAATGACCACCAATTAGAGACTCATGCAATTCTATGAGAATATTGAGTTTAAGACTAGAATTATTGTAGAGATACAAATGCTCTTTATAGCAAAGAGTATCTCCCTGAAAACAAAACTTATCTGAACTACTAAGATCACTCTTTACTTGTTGGATGAGATTAATTGTCGCAAGATCATTTTTCCACTCAACTTTGGCTTCTTCCACCCAATTTTCTTGTAATATTGAAAGGGAAGACAATAAGGCTTCATCTTTCTCATCCTTCCTAGAAAGTGCATTTTCCACAACATTTTCCTTCCCTTTCTTCTATGCAATCTTAAATTGTCATATCCCAAAATCTTAGTGACCCATTTTTGTTGATGTCCAGAAGATAATAATTTTTCCAAAAAATATTTTAGGCTATCATGATTTGTCTTAACCTTGAAGTGTCTACCCATTAGATTAGGCCTCCATTGTTTAACTGCATGAAGAGTCAGTAGCATTTCTTTCTCATAAATAGGCTTGAGTTGATTCTACCCCTTTAATTAACGACTCTAAAAAGAAATTGGTTGACCCTCCTACATGAGTACTACTCCTATAACATTTCCTAAAGCATCACATTCCATAACAAAGTCCTTGGTGAAGTATGTAGTGGAAAGCATTGGAGTTGTACACATATCCTCCTTTAATCTCTCAAATTCCATAGTAGTGGACTCATTCCAATGAAAAGAATCCTTCTTCAATAGAGTTGTGAGAGGAGCTGCTACACAACCATAATTCTTCACAAATATTCTATAGTATTCCATCAATCTCAAAACCCCTCAATTTCTTAATGGTTATTGGAATAAGCCATTCCATTATAGCCTTAATTTTCTTAGGGTTCACCTTTACTCTTTCATGTGAAACTATGTGTCCCAAATACTCTGCCTCATTAAGACCAAAAGCACACTTTGATGGATTAGCATAGAGTTGATGATCTTTGAGTATTTTTAATGCTTGATATACATGATACAAGTGTTCTTCCTATGTCTTGCTATAAATCAATATATCATCAAAGAACACTAATACAAACTTCATCAAGAATTTCTTAAAAATGGAATTCATCAAACTTTGAAATGTAGATGTTGCATTCGTTAGACCAAATGGCATCACAAAAAAATCATAATAACCCTCATGATTCTTAAATGTTGTCTTACACATATCTTCTTCCTTAATCTGAATTTGGTGATAACCAGATCTAAGATCTAACTTGGAAAAACACATAGCTCCATTCAATTCATCTAGCAAATCATCGATGACTAGAATAGGAAACTTATCTTTAATGGTGTACATGTTGAGAATTCTACAGTTTAGACACATGTGCCAAGGTTCATCCTTTTTACATACCATCACTAGAGGCAAGGAGTAGGCACTTTGGCTATGCCTAATAATTCCTACCTCTAGCATCTCAACAATTATTTCTATCTCACTTTTTTGTATATGTGGGTACCTATAAGGCCTCATGTTGGGTGGTTGGCTCCCTGGAACTAGTTGTATGGAATGATCATGATCCCTCTTAGGAGGAATTCCATTAGGCGTATCTCAAAAAATCGCAGAGTGATGATCAATTATTTCTTGTAAATCTGGATGGGTGGGAGACTTAGAATAAAAAACTTCTAATTACCATAATTGGGCTACAAATCCATCAACTCCTTTCTCAAGCAACTTTTGCATTTGATGAGAGATTACCATTTGTGGAGACCTTTCCTTCAATCCTCTCATCTCTACTATCTTTCCTTCTGATTTAAACCTCATGAATAGTTCTTGGAAGTTCATCTCAATTGTTCCCAAATTAGTAATCCATTGTACTCCCAAAACAATATCTGTGGCCCCCATGGATATCACATACATTGGGTTATCAAGGTGATAATCTCCTATGTATAATTTAATGTTATGCCACTTCCCAGAACAAGTAATTGTACTACCATCTGCAATCAAAACATAAAACTATAGAGTTGTATCTATAAAATAATTTAGATGAATAGCCAACTTTTTGATGAATAAATTATGAGTACTACCTAAGTCGATCAACACTATTACATTCTACTTCTTTAAGAAATCCACTACCTTGAGAGTTTGTGGAGAACTGAAACCTAAGAGTGCATGACAAGAAATAATTCATTGAGAATCATGTGATTCCTCATTTATCTCCCTTTCATCATCTAATATGGGCACCTCCTCTAATTCCTCACTTGGACTTTCAATATAGAATAATTTTTTTCACTACATTTATGCCCTTGACTGTATTTGCTCACAATTGAAACACCACCCTTTTACTCTTTTCTTCTCAATTTGTTGTGGAGTCAACCTAGAAGGTTGAGGAAGAGAAGTTTTTGAATATCCTTTCTCTCTTATCACATTATCCCCTTGCTTCAGAACAACCATAACAAAAGGGTTGGTGATGATAGTCAAGGTGTTGGTCTCTCCAAGAATAAGGGAAAGAAAGTGACCAACTCTACTTTGCCTAGTACTTAGGAGGTCCAACCTACCTACAAGGTCCCCCTGTCCTTTGAAGAGAAACTCCAATTCCTTCCTCAAGAATGGTAGACCATTATTTTCCTTAAGCTACTAGGTGACCAAGAGTTGGTTTGGACCCTAGTTGGTTATGCTCTATGTTTTTCTTTTTCTATCTTTGTTGGTCTCTATGTGTTAGCTCTTCTTTTACTTTTTGGGTGCCTCATGTCTTGTGAGCCCCCTCGCTTGGCCTCTATGGCCATTTTATAAATGGGTACCAGCCCTTCTTAACTTTAATCTAATCAAAACTAGGGATAAAAAATATAAGTTTGAGTCTTGTTGTCAAAAATTGTATTTTTGTTAAGTGCTAACCAAGTTTTCATTCTTGCAATGGTATAAAAGAGATAGGACATATAAAACACTGGTTTATCTCAAATTGAGCTAGCTAACTATTCAAGTTATCACTAATAATACCTCCCTAATCAATGAATGGACTACCTACACAAACGATGGTAATGAACATATACATCCACATTTCAAAATTATCTAAATTTTTAATGCCCACCAATATGTTAAGGAGGACAACCATGTTGGAAACATCATAAAAAAAAGGGAACAATAAATTTTTAGTGGATAATATTTGTCAATTGGCTGATAGTTAAATTGGGGATTCAAATTTTGGCTAATAGTACAAGTTGTAACGTGACCGAAATCGCCAATTTTTTTTATAAATTTTTATTTTAGTCTTGGTTAAATAACCATAACATTTATTTTATTAAAATTTTAAACTCAAACATTTTCCCCAATATTTGAAACCTAATTGATTATATTTTCCTAAATTTCCTAAGTTATAGTAGAAAATGAGTTAAGGTTAACATTTGTGGGCCAAAATGTACCTATAGAGCTCCAATACAGATGGGGCACAAAATTGTATTTGGATCATTAAAGATTTCTAATCTAATACTTGGGGTTAAATTCCATTGTCCAAAATTTACATGTAGAGCTCCAATGCCCATGGGGCTCAAAATTGCATTTGGGCCCCATGGGCACTAGAGCTCTATGGGTACATTTTGCACCACAAAAATAAAACCCAAACTCTTATTTTATAAATATAGTCAATGGTGGTGAAAAATAATTTAGGTCTAATTTAAAATTATTCAAATTTTGATTTAAAATATTAAGGAATTATAGACACAAGCACTACACCTTAAACTTGTCAATCACTTCCACCCTAATGTTACTTTTACATATGAATTTATTTTCTTCAAAGGAATAATTTTCTATTGTAATTAATGCATTTTCCTAGTTTTTGTTAAGATTTGTCAAGATTCTCTATAAATTTCTTGTGATTTAAAAAGAAATTGCCAATATAATTATTATTTTTTTTAAAGGAAAGATTTGCCAATTAAAAATAATATTTTATTTCAAAAAATGAAAGATTCGCCAAAAATTTATATCTTTTTTAAGCAGTGATTTCTTAAATTTATCAGCGAAAGGGATTTGTGAATCACCGTTTAGTAGCTATGGTTTTCCTCCTTTGGGTGCTATCAACTAATTTCTTGCTATGGTATTGAGGCATTATTTTTTATTTTTTAGAGAAATATTTTTTGGTGTTTTGTTTATTTATGTCCATGAATTCATCTCTATTAGGCAAGCTAAAAATTATTCCAAGAGAAATGACATCAAATTTCACCACTAGTTTACCGTTTGTAGTCTTTATTTCTTTGGTTTTCGAGTTGTATGGTTTTATGCATTATAGGACAAGGTCAGGACATTGTACTACCATCAAATAGCTTGTAGCATGGACTAAGCCACTTTCAAAAATCTTTCATGCCAATGGAGATCTTTTCCCTTATTTCATAGCTTTCCAAAAAGTTTGTATGCTTATACATCCCACTTTTGTATCCGATCATGAGATCTCTAGAAGTGAACTTTCAAGTACCAAGATGAATCATAACCTTGATGTTTTTGGAAAAGATTCGTTAGTACTTATGAACAATTTAGAATCTACTTTGTAGGAAAATCACTTTTTTTTAATTCTATAAAATAAATGGTGATGTGTTTCATTTATCACAATTGTGTGGAAAAATACCTCTAACTAATCAATTGATGAGCTAAAGGGGTTCTATAATGAATGGTTCATAAGGCACAACATTTGTTGAAGGTTTTGCAAATGGGGTTGAAAGCTAAGTGGGCTTAACCTTGGGGAAAACTTTGTGGTTAAGTGTGCTTGAGCTGGAGTAGTACTCAAACGGGTGACCTTTCAGGAAGGCCTAGTGCTTCACCTCTGTGAGCATCACCTAGATGCAATGACTCCTAAGTGGCCCACTCACTATCATGAGAGATGGATTCTTATGAACCACTTCTCATGAGACATGAGTCAATGAGTTTGACTCGTAAAATCCTATTAGCAATATCACAATATCCACACTCACCAATTTTCTTCATTCTGATATCAGCTTACTCATGCAGTATCAATATCAATGAGTGCTTCAGCTTCCTTGCAGCTACTTGATTAAATATCTTTTATTCGCATAAAAATCTTCCCTATCTTAGCCTTTGATGTGCGTCTCTTTGTTAACACTGGGTATCTAATGTAGTGCACATGATTATATTGCAGGCTTTTTCTTTTTTGATTGCTTCACTTAGAATTACCAGTAATTACCGTATGAACATTGTCTGCTACCTTTTATTTGTCAAGCTGATTTCACCAACTTTACACAGATCTCTAGTGTTTGTGGATGTGATTTGTCTCTTACACAAAAGAACATACCATTTTAATGCTTTCAATCCTACTAAAAATAGCTACAATATTGAAGATTTTAAGCTTATATTTATATATGATTTACAAACACCAAGAAAACATGTCTATGCAATCACTACAAATTAACTGGCATATTAAAACCAAGGTGCACAGGCAGGGGGAGCACTGGAAAATATTTTGGAACTTGTCTTTACATAAACCAATTGTATTCGCTTGAAAGTTTCTAAAGGCTTTTCAACAAATCCATTTTGTGCGCATCCTGCTATCCTCACATTTCATGAGATGGCATCTCTTTAAAGGTATTTTGTCAAACAGGTTCCACGCCTTGGCACACCTCCACATTTTGCATCAAGCATTTTATCAAGTGTTTCTAAAGCTTTTTTCAACAAATCCATTGGGTGCCTATTCTGCAATCATCATGAGCTATGAGATTGCGACATCTTTGAGGTATTTTGTCAAATAATTTACATGCCTTGTCTATTTTTTGTGCATTTTATTTAGAATCTGGAAAAAAATGCGCCAATAGAATGATATGCCATTCAAGTCCAACAATGAAATGTTATGGTTTTTGCAAACAACAACCAAACCCCTTTATCTGTGCTGATTTTTGTTGCAGGTTGGATTCTCTCACATTTAGCACTAATCAGGGATAACATTCATTCATTCGCCCCTCAGAGGAGCGATCCAAACCTTGTCGACTTAGCAGTGAACAACTTCTCATGCTTCTCCTCAGTCCTATCGCTAGCGCAATGAGAGCGCAAGTCTTTGAGGCATACTGTCAAACAATTTGCATACCTTTTCTATGCATCCACATTTTGTATGCAGGTCTAGCAGCGCCACCTTTAAGGTATATTGTCAAATGGTTCACACGCCTTCCCTATGCTTCTAATTCATGCCAAATCTGTATATGAGATAACATCTCTTTGAGTTATTCTGTCAAACAGTTCTCTAGCTTTGTCTACACCCCCATTTTTTTGCATCATGCATTGCATGAGATGCTATCTCTTTGAGGCATTTGGACAAACAATTTACCTACCTTTTCTAAGCGTGCAAGTTGCATACATGTCTGCCAAAGCACTTGTTGTTGAAACATCTGACATAATCACCTCTGATATCCTTTGGTGAATGCCGATACCCTATTCCAAAAACCTTCACTTGGCGTAGGCTTGGGAGGATGCTGGCAAAGGCTCGAGAGTCTGACTTTATATTTGCGGATTTTACTCACTTGAAAGTTTATAAAGACTTTTCAACAAATCCAGATGACATTATGTCAAACAATTCCCGCCTTCAACGAATCCATGTTCTGTAAAACAATTTAAATGCCTTGTCTGTGCTTGCTTATGAGATTTCTGTGGAAGTTATAATGACTACCGTTTCTCATACAAGGTTAGAAAGTTAGAAAATTTAATTAGGGGAGATGTCCGAGCCCCTCATCCAATAACGGCTCCATGCTCACTTAATCTTAAAAAAATAAAATCATTTTAATCTAATAAATTTTTTTATTTTATCAAATAAAAAATTGTAAAAACACCAATGGCTGCCCATAACACAATGTGTAACTGACTAATGTCAGCTACACATGCATTTGTATTTATAATTCAAGTCAACTTGCACAGAAAAAGACTCATTTACAGTTTATTTAAAAAATTTATTGTTACAAATATCCCCACTTGCAAAAGGTCTCACCCTCAATACATATTATTTTAATAAATACTCATATACACTTAATAGTGCTTTACATGACATAATCACAATCTCCTATCAACTCCATGGGATTTGAAATGCATGGTCCTCCACACTTTCCTTGGAAGCTACATGCATTAACTTCATTCCTTGTATATACTTGCACAATTAAATACTGGTGTAAGGCTCCTCAAATAAACATCATATCCAAATATAATGCAGATTCAGTGAATTCATCTTTAAAAACCTACGTAACTAGCAGCTACAAATTCAAATGATCAAACAAATTCAAATTTAAAACACAACAACCAAATTGAATGCATTCAATTGTCATATTCAAATTCCTACATAAGAGGAGGATAGCAACGAGTGGCATTCACAATTGTTTTTTGTGAAGAATTATTCTCTACAAACTATAGAACATCGACATGCATCCTTTGCACACTCCTCCAATATCCTCAGTTTTTCAAGTTGGTATATTTTACATTTTACATTCTACTTATAGTTATTTTCATGAACTGTGCATTTAACATTTATATTTATGCATTGTCTTTTTATATGTTATAAGTAAATCAACGTCTTTTTTGGTAACGGGTTTTTCATTATAAATCCCATTTACAAATTCAATAATATGTGTGTTTATTTACTATTTTTGGTCCTTTCTCAGGGTTTATATTTGTCATTTATTTCATAAAAAGCTCTATATTTTGTGTGTCATGTTATTTGTGCAAATCAATAAATGCATGCTAAATCATCTCTTAGAATCATTTCTATTCAAAATAAGTGTACACATCAGCTTGCATTTTCATTATATATGTATATACGTGTGTGTGTGTGTATATATATATATATATATATAAGCGTTTTGTTCATTTGCTATTTTCAGTTATTTATTAGGGTTTATATTTGTCATTTATTTCATCATAAATGGTTCCTTTATATTATTTGTCCCTTGTTCATTCAACAAATCGACATAAGCATGTTTAATCATCCATAAGACTCCTTTATATTCAATATAAGTGTACACATCAAGTGGTATTTTCATTACATATGTATATACGTAGTATATGTATATATTTATATTATTATATTTGTGTCTATATGTGTATTATGTATTTAGAAGCATATACACAAATATATATATATATATATATATATATATATACATATACATACATACAGATACATACATATAAATACATATATACATACACATATATACATATACACACACAAACATATATATATATATATATATATATATATATATATATATATATATATATATATATATATATATAATTTTATTTTTCATTTTACCTCTGCTTAAATTTTTATCATTTGGATGTCCAATACAACAGACTAGCATTTGTTTACTATAAAATGTGTTACTATTTTTCTACTTTCCATTGCACATATAGCATGCCACCATAGATTTATTTGTCATTTATTTCATAAAAGGCTCATTTATATTCTGTCTCTTGCTCATTCAACAAATCAATATATATGTATCCTTTGGCTATCCATATATATCTTTACATATGTTCATTCAAAAAATTGATATGTGTGTGTGTGTACCCTTAGGCTATCCTTTCAAAATGCAAACAATGGTACTCATTAATCATTTTCTTCTACATCTTTTAGGACCTATGAAGGGTTTATTCGCTAATTGAAAAAATATTACTGCTTGTTTATGAAATATATCATTCCTCTTCAATGGCTTTTTGCCATGTGCTTTTTGATTTTGTTAGGTCATGGAGGTGGTTTTTTCCCATAGGTTTTTTGGGATTAAATGAATATTTCCTAGTCTCCATTTGTTATATGTCATATATGTGAAAAAAATTTCTTGGTTTTTTACAAATATGTGTGTTTAAAGAATTAATCTCGTGAAACCCTTACCTGGTTTATTTAGCATCTATTTGAAAACACACTTTTGTATTCCTGTGACTAAGGAATTATTATCATGAAAAACTTGGTTACTTTCTTGTGCATATTTCTGAAAACCAAAGTCTGTAATTAATCTACCTCTGTTGAAATTTCTATCCTATCACTATTGAATACAACACAACTTCTTTCATTTACTATAAAATGTGTTATTAATTATTGCTAAATGTTTTACCTATGTTGAAATCTCAATAATTTTATCATATATTTTTTACTTCACACCTTATGTTTTCATTGTACTCTTATATGTTCACACATACATATATACATGTATACACATATATGTGTGAATTTATATGTGTACACACACACACACACACACACACATGTATATGTATATGTATACATACATATGTACATATAGATATATATGTATACATGTGTATACATATAATTACATAGATAAATGTATACATTTATAAATTTCTGTACATATATATTAATATGTATACATACATATATCTATGTATATATGTATATGTACATATATATGTATACATGTAATGATGTAATTATATGTATACACATATAAATGTATAGGCATATCTATACAAATACATATACATACATTTATATGTATGTATATATATGTAACACCTCGACAGTTTCTTGTTGTCTGCTCTCCATGGTGTGAGGTAATCACAAATATCATTTTCCTTCCAGAATGCAAACAATGGTATTCTTGGGTTTGTTGGCTATTTCAATAATGATTACTACTTCATTTTACCAATTTTAACATTGTTCATCTGACATTTTATGGCTTACAATGTACAAGTTGAGTGATAATCATGGCACAAGGCCAAATGAGGAAAAGATCAGGTGGGAGGCACTTAATTAGAGCACCTCATGGAGTGAGGTCCAATGTTCTAGATGTTGTTGAGGAAGAGCCAATAGTCAACATCAATGAGGATGTTATATCTGAAAATGTAGACTAGACAAGTGAAAATGATGATTTTGAACCTGCTTTTCATAATATTGAGCTAGAAATGGAACTGCCTGTGCATATTCAAGAGTTAGCTGTTGACCATGTGACATCCATAGATCTGTCCACAACATATTGGGCTATGCATCACATGGAAAAACTAATTGTAGATGTTGAGGATAATCAAATTTCAATCAAAGGTTCATAAATCAAATTAAATGGGGAATCTCGCCTAGCAGTTTGGGAGTGTGGCTCAATGGTGTGACATCCACAAAAAGGAAGAGGCCACACACAATCCTATCTAATGAAGAATAAGCTGAAATAGTGTAGTGGTGTAAATACATGGCTAATATTGGCCATGAACTTCAAGTATCACAACTTAAGTCAACGGTGGCCCAAATGATTGGAGTGAGGTCTAACCCATTCACAAATGGGATGCTAGGGAAGTCATGGTGGGTTGGCTTTTGGAAAATGAATTTTGATCTAAAATTTCAAACACCAGAAGGAGTGGCCACAAATCAAGTTATAATGCTATGCCCCGAAATAGTTTATTACTTCTATGACAACTTGGAGGAGTTGTACAAAAAATAAAATTATGGGTCTAATAGAATATGGAACTATGACAAACCAGGTGTGTAGGATGGAAAAATTTGTGCAATGAGAGTTATTGAAAAGATAGGGACCAAATGTGTTCTATAATTAACCTCTAAAGGCAGAGAATGGATCACTATTCTAGCTTGTGTTAGTGCAATAGGTCAAGCTATCTCTAGTTACTATTTGTTCAAGTCAAAGAGGCACATTAGGAACTATATTATTAACTATGAGCCAAGGGAATGCATGGTAATCCAAGAGCATGCTTGGATGACCAAAGAATTATTTGTGGAATGGTTAAAACACTTTGCTAGAAATGTCCCAAGAGGGGTGTCACCAATAAATAGACAACTTCTCATCTTTGATAGTCATGGAAACTATGTGGCATTCAAAACGATCAAAGAAGCAAAAAGTATAGGAATAGATTTTCTCACACTTCCAACACATTGCAACCAAAAATTGTAGCCCCTTGATGTCAGTGTATTCTCACCATTCAAAAACTACTTCAAATAGAACACTTGAGTGTATGGCTCTCCGCACATCCTCAACTTGACATTGGAAGGGAAGAGTTGGCGACACTTGCCAGCAAAGCTTTTGCACAAGCTTTGAATCCTAATAATATTGCAAGTGGTTTTAGAAGAATGAGAATTTGGCCATTAGATCAACATGCACTTGAATTGGATATGGGGCCAAGTGAAGCTTTCGTAGTTGAAGATAAAAGAACCACTATGGGAGTAGAAACAGAGGGTGAGGCAGTTGAGGATGAGGCACAATTCATAGCAGCAGAGACTTGTTTGAGGATAGTAGGTTGGAATGAGGAAAAAATTGGACAGTTTGTGGAAACCTTTATTGCAAGAAATCCCCATATTCCAACAAACGAAGAATAAGGAAATTTCACAGAGAATATTGAGGCAACAAAAATTGAAGAAGAACTTGCAGTTTAAACAATATGTAATCGAGCAACAAAAAAAGAAGAAAGTCTCGATTTGCCATCTAAATTTCAAGATGCATTAAACCTAGGGGTGCATCTGAATTTAAGTTAAGGGGATGAAGGATTGTCCATGCCATCACTATTGGCATATGGCATCTATTGTTGTCATTGATGGCAACCTAAGTCATCTTTTTGGTCCACATATCAAGATTCACTCATATTGATAGGCAGAGTAAAGATTAGAGTTTTACTGGCAGAGAAAATGAAGAATAGGGTATCCGATTAGTATGTTGATCTGTATACTTCACCAGATCATCATTTTGAGTTGTGGATCTTGGGGATATATTGTTAAGCATACATGTCATCTTATTGCTAGGTTTTGTGTTGTCGCTTTAATCGGTGTATGAGTTAGAAGACCTAATAGCATGATTTTCTATTTATTTGTTCTTGGTGGCCCACTTGGTGAATGTAGCATGTCATGGATGTATAAGGAGTAACTATTTAATTGTTTCTTGTGTTGGAAATTTTTTCTTCGGTTCTAACTATAGTTTGGCCGACTCTGATGGGTGCACATTAAATATGATTTTTGATTTGAGCCGACCATTGGAGAATATTTCATATTTTGTTGAAGCTGACTTGGAGCGATTGAAATCTTGGTAGCGAATATATATATGATATCGATAATTCATTTTGTAGAGTGAATAGGTGTGAAAAATTAGAGAAGGTGTGTGTTGCAAATATCAAAAGAGTGTTTGAGTGATTTATACACAGTTTAACTTGTGCATTAAAGATTTTGTGATGTGCATTAGAGCAGAGTAGAGCAGAAGTGTAAAATCAATTAGAAGGATAGAAGATCGATTACTAAGCTTCACCAAAACTAAAACTAGGAATTTACAAATGCTATCTTCTTATTTCAACCTGTTCTTGTATTCACAAACATTTTGTAAGGTAGTGAGCCTTCCTTATTTTGAGCAGTGAGCTCTAGGTAGTGTGCCTAAATGCATGTGCATTCCCTTTTCTTCATACTTTTAATAGAGTATAAATTGTGGATTAATCTCCACCATGGTTTTTCCCCTAATAGGGTTTCCACATAAAAATCTTGGTGTTATGGTGTTTTTATTGTCTCCTTCATGTGCTTGCATGTTTATTTTAGTTTACTATGAATGATTTAAGATCTTAAATAAAATAAACAATTGTTGAACACTAATTAACCCCCCCTCTTAGTGTTCCCTGAGTCCAAAAATTGGTATCAGAGCAAGTTCCTTTGCAAAATTTTAATAGCTTGAGGTGGATCTTGGAAAGTAATGGACTCTGGTGGTCTTCAACAATAGCTTGTGGTGGCACTTGATGATCTTGATCAGTCCAAAGTAGAAGTCATGGAACTAAAAGCAAATCTTCAGGATGCTGAAAAATTCATTCAATCATTGAAGGACAAAATCAATGAGTCAAGAGAAAAGAGGAAAGAACTATGTGATCAGTTGAAGAAAAAAGAAAATAAAAGCTTGGAAGATGTTCATCTAAATCATAACCTAAAGGAAATAATTGAAGAATTTATATAGCTTGCTCGGGACAATACTGCTCTAAAACTTGAGATGGAATCTATGGAAATAAAGATGACTAAGGAGATTGAAGAAAAGAAAAAGAATGAGGAGAATCTGGCCTAGTCCTTGAAGGAAAAATCTTAAGAATGTAGTAGATTAAATGGTGGATTCATTCAGTTGGAGATTGAATTGCAATAATCCATAAATAATGAACAAGAACTTGAAAGACAAATAGTTATTCTTAGAGATGAACTCACAATTGCAAATGAATATAAGGAGAATTTTAGGAATAGTTCTACTAAGCTTGATGGGTTGACTAAATGAAAGAAGGATGAAAATGACAAGTGAAGACTTGGCTATGAGAAAGGAGAAAGCTATAAGTCTAAACATAAGGATTCCAAACAAAAAATTAGATGGACAAAGACAGAGGATATCTGGTAATACAACCCAATGCTCAAAAGTTTAATGGTCACTATTTTGGTTGTAATAAAATTGGTCATATGGCTTCTTAGTGTAGAAGTAAATTAAATTCAAGCAATCCATCTTTCACCGATCAGCTTTTTAGTTGCAAAAAGTTTGGTCATAAGTCAATTGAATGTAGAAGCATGTTTTTCAGTGTAAGAAATGCTAAATGCTACACCTGTGGAAGATATGGGTGTATTGCTAATCAATGTAGGTCAAAAGGAAATCAATGGAATGAGTGTTCTAGATAAATAAATTTTGTGTGTATTAATTGCAACAGATTTGGTCACATTACAAGATTTTGCACAAACATAAACATGGATATAAGAGGTCTAATATACCAAGGAAGAATTTCATAGAAATATAATAAAGGAAAAGGGAAAATAGCTGTGGAAGAGCTAAGAGATTAGATGAAGAAAACTTGGGTAAGGAAGAGTGAATCCGATGAAGGAAATGAGCCCACACTGAAAGTAGCCTCCGGTAATTCCTCCAAAAATTGATCTTAGGCCATTAGCCTAGGGGAAGTTTTTTAAGAAAATCATTTGTCCCCCTATCGGTAGTTGGCACCAGAATGAATGAATTTGTCAGAAGTTGTGCTAAAGGTTTGCAAATGCATCGGTGATCACTTGTACAGAAGTTTGAGGAGTATAAGGTGTGCAAATGGATTCTTTTCTTGTTGTCTAAGAAAATAGAGTACCCAGAACACCTAGGGAAAATCATTTAATGCGTTAAAGAGGTTAGGTGTGTGAAGTTATAAAAGGGTATTTGGAACCCTCATTTATTACATTGCATTTAAGAAGAATAGGAGGAGAGCTTCTACATCATAATTTTAAAGGAGTAAAGGTTAATTCGATGGTTAATTTATTAGGTATTCCAATTGCTTATAAAATTCTCATTTAATTTTGTGCTTGGTAGAAAAATTATTCAATACAGTAAGAAAAATGAAGAAAATCAAATGAATTGTGAATTTGGATGAATATAGTAGTAGGAAGATTAAAGATGTGAGAAATTTTTTGTTGGCCAATGAATTAAAATGGCTTCAAGGTGTGAAACACATAAGTCTAGATATTTGGAGTGAAATTCCTTATCTTGACAATGTAGAAGTCATTAGGTTTATCTTGAACAGATTGAATGAGGGCATTTTAACTCTAGATAAACCCTATCTCATTTTGAAAGAGGTGGTTAGGAATTTAACTAGATTATGCAATGTTGGGGATATTCTAAAAAAGAAGTCGATTCAGAACAAGGAGGTCGAAACACTAACTAGAGTAACAGAAGATCAAAGCGATCTAATAATTTTGACAATCAAGGATCTGATAACAAGGTACATTGTGCATAAAATTTCATACAAAATATTTTTTAGAAATAAGGAAGGTGCAACCTCGACAAGCGTAGTCTATATCGCTCATAAAATGATAATGGAGGATGAAGATTTCAATCTGTGCAGATTGTTAAAGATTCAGTTGATGGAAAATGTGCAATTGCCAAAAGAGGCAAATTACCCTTTTAGGTTTGGTATCTTGATCATATGTCTTATCATGTATTTTCTAAATTTCTTGCCGCAGATCGATAATGTTGTATGGAAATAAAATGAGCTAGTTTGCAAACAAATTTTTGAACATTCTAATGCTTTGGGAAATTGTGAGAAAGAATATGCAAAATTCTTTAAGGAATTTCTAGGGAAGTTTGGAGAAATTAGCACTTCCATTCCAGTAAAAGCACTTGAAGTTGAATGCTCTTCCAGTGAAATGAAAAGGAAGTAGAAAAGACCCTCATATGAGCAAGACTTGATTGGGAAAGTTTGCAAAATGTGTTTCCTGAAGAAATGATTGAACATATTAGGGAAGCTATGGTCTCGAAGTCTCAAGACAAAAAAGAGGAAGAAATAATTCTACATATGGAGTAGTTTAGGCTATCTCTCACAAAATTGAAAAGGAAAATGAATGTGTTGAGGCAATGCATAAATTCAACAAATAACATTTACAATTATTGTCTTCAATGGCCCCATGTCATTGGGAAGTACAAGGAAAATCTAGAGCAAATTGAAGTCGAGTTAATCAAAATTGGCCAGGATTACAACATGTTTCAGGATTAGGATTGTGCACTCAAGAAAAGGATTCATGAGTTGCATTTTGAGCATGCAAAATTTCACTTCAGCAAAAATAACCTTGTGGACACTTTCTAGAAACTGAAGGATCTAACTGAATGTAGATTAGAGTAGTTAATTAAGGTTCTAAGGAAAGGAGAGAAATTAGAAGAAGCAATCACAATTCAAAAATCTCTCGTTCAAATCATTAACAAGACATCTGAGAAAAAAAACATGATCATAATAATTGGGATTGCAGTGGAAGCATTGAAGAAGTTTCTTTCGGAAATGAAAGAGAAGTACAAGATAATTTTAGGAACCATGTAGTAGTTGCATTTCTTCAAATTTTGAATTTTTGGAAAGGGGAGAGAGAGCAGTGAAAATATGTTTTTCATTGATGTCAAAGGGGGAGAGAAAGCAATGAAAAATTCCTTATCAAATGTTCTAAGGGGGAACTTAAGTTGTGTTGTGTTTTGAAATTTTGATTCTGAACTTTGGCAGTGTAATCATTTTGGTTTTGACACTTAATAATTTTTCACTAAGTGTTGCCATCAATTCCAAAGGGGGAGATTGTTGGCATATGGCATCTAGTGTTGTCATTGATGTCAACCTAAGTCATCTTTCTAGCTCATAGATCAAGATTCACTCATACTGATAGGTAGAGTAAAGAGTTTTACCAATAGAGAAAATGAAGAACAAGGTATTTGGTTAGTATGTCGATCTGTATACTTCACCGGATCATCATTTTGAGTTGTGGATTTCAGAGATAGATTGTTAAGAAACTATTTCATCTTATTGCTAAGTTTTGTGGTGTTGCTTTAATCGGTGTATGAGTTAGAAGATCTAGCAGGATGATTTTCTACTTATTTATTCTTGGTGGCCGACTTGGTGAATGTAGCATGTCACAAATGTATAAGGAGTAATTGTTTAATTGTTTCTTGTGTTGGACATTTTTTCTTGGGTCCTAACTATAGTTTGGAAAACTTTGATGCATGTGCATTAAATATGTTTTGTAATTTGAGCTAATCGTTGGAGAATATTTCATATTTTGCTGAAGCCAACTTGGAGTGATTGAAATCTTGGTAGTGGATATATATATGAGATCAGTAATTAATTTTTTAGAGTGAATAGGTGTGAAAAATTAGAGAAGGTGTGTGTTGAAAATATCAGAGGAGTGTATGATCGATTTATGCACAATTTTACTTGTGCATTAAATATTTTGTGATACGAGTTAGAGTAGACCAGAGCATAAGTGTAGAATCAGTCAAAAGGACAAAAGACCAATTACTGAGCTTCACCAGAACTGAAACCAAGAATTTGTAGATGATATCGTCTTAGTTCAACCTTCTATTGTATTCACAAACATTTTGTAAGGCAATGAGCCTTTCTTATTTTGAGTAGTGAGCTCTAGGTAGTGTGCTTGAATGCATGTGCATTCCCTTTTCTTCATACTTTTAACATAGTATAAATTGTGGATTAATCTCCACTGTGGTTTTTCCCCTAACAGGGTTTCCACATAAAAATCTTGGTGTTATGGTGTTTTTATTGTCTCCTTTATGCGCTTGCATGTTTATTTTAGTTTACGTACTATGAATGGTTTAAGATCTTGAATAAAATAAAAAATATTGAACACTAATTCACCCCCTGTCTCAATGTTCCTTGAGTTCAAAAATCATCACCACATGTTGATCCTGAAGAATTCATCCATTGCTTCACTACTAGGAGAAATTTGGATGAAAATGATGAAGCAGATGGAGTGGAAGGTAATGACTCAGGTGACAAAGAAGCTAATTATTTTCCATGCATGCAAGTTGATGACCGGAAAACAATAGGTAGGAGAAGCATATTTTTGCAACTCCCAACTCAAAGGGTGCATGATAGAATGAGGGTTGGATTAAATCATTCACTGACTCAATGCTCTGGGTCTCACTTTAGATAACCCCTGGTGTTGCTGCCTCCACCAAACCTATAGGTTCCCAAAACAATTAGGCACCCCTGGTCTTTGCTGCCAACCCTGCTATCAATGTCCCAAAATGTTCATTAAGCCTAAATCAAGCATTTCTTGATGCTTCTTTTCCTCTCTACTCTAACTAGCACTTAATCAACTTAAAGACCAGTTCCACTCCATCCACTTTCAAAACTAGTTTGGCAGGGTGTGTTTAGACTACAATAGCTTCAAAAAAGAACATCAAGAAAGGTCTTTTCCTAATCACCATACTCAGGTTTTCCATTGCTAGGATAAAGTCACAGTTTCAGGTTTTGGGGTAGAGTTACAAGCCTTGGCTTTTTTTTTAGCCTCCACACACAAGGAAACTACTTATATTTCCTCTCCCTTTTTAAACTGAACTCAGCTCCCTTCTGACACTCAGGGTCTTTTTTCCAATTTCCACCAGGTTCGTAGTGTTTGGGTCCCTTCTCTACTGCACACAAACATAACTCAACATTATTCTATAAGTGAGGGTTTAAGCCATTCTTGATTTGTATTGTTTTTTTTTCCACTCTTAAATACACTGGTAAAAGGTCTGTCTACACTCCTACGCTTTCTCCAAGACTCCATGCACTCGCCAATCACATAAATTGGTAACATACAGAACACCCCTACCACGCAAACATAAATTTCTGCTGTCTTTTCCAAGTCGGGCTTTCTAGCTCGCCTAGGGACAACTTTGCAACAAAGAAACAGAGCTCCCATTCATTCCTACAACTAAACTATTTACAGGAAGGGGTTTAGCCTTGTTTCCCACATGGCCATGATTCTTGGCGCAGGCAGAAACAGACTAAACCACCATCTTAAAATAGATTTACTAGTCAAAAGAAAAAGAGAGAATAAAGCACAATATTTACAAGAACAGAAATAAACGTAGAAAGAGCTACTAAAATGCCACTAAGAATGATTCTAAAAGAGTCTTTACATCAGAAAAAACTTATTAAATGCCCTGATGAATCATTAAAGTTGTTGTTACGCAGTCAAAGCTAGAAAAAAAATAGATTTTTAGTGCATGAAAACACTGTTTTCTTTTTTTTTATTTCCAGAAAAACTACTCAAAACAAAAGAACTCCCATCCAAAAACATTCAACCACCTCAAAAATGGTCGAAGATTTCTTTTTCCATCACAAATAAACCGTTAGGTTTTCAATTTTGGGCTCAAAAGTGACAAAAAAAACTACGTTTGAAAACACACTGTGTTTTTGAATTTTAGCCAAAAACTAAGGAAACGCCTACAAAACAAGTTCCCAATTTATTTTAACTTTAGATAAGCTCTAAAAAGGTACCCTTACACATCCTAAAAGTAATTAGGACCTTGCACAACAAACAGGAAATGATTTAAAAGCAAAACATCAAAATAGCTTGTTTTTAAGGTAGGTGCTCCTACACCATTCTCCCCCTCTCAGCACAAAGACGAAGAACTAGAAGGTGGTATCAGTTTCAGGTCAATGCCAAGCTTCTTGAATTGATCCTCTTGTACCCATATAGCTTTTGAGTCAGGTTTGCTCTTCCACTTGATAAATTGCTCCATGTATACCTTATTCCTTGTTGCTTTCTTCACCTTGGACTCCAAGACCTTCTCTGCCTGAGCTTTCTCTTGACTTGGAAGGGGTATATTACTAATATCCTAAAAGATTTCCTGACTGTTCTGAACGTCTTCATTGACTGTACCCTTGTACCTGATCAAATCAGCAACGTTGAAGACTGGAGATATGCCCAAATCTGATGGAAGTTCCACCTTGTATGCATTCTTTCCATACTTAGCTATCACCTTGCATGGTCCTACCCGCTTCATTTGCAACTTGGTGGACATCCCCTTCTACAATCTAGATTTTTTGAGGTGAACCATCACATAATCACCCACCTGGAACTGCACATCCCTTCTTGTCTCATCAACTTTATCTTTCAACTTTTGTGTTGCTGCTATGATTGTTTTCTTAACCTGCTCATGAATCTCCTTCATGGTTTGAGTGAAGTCTTCTGCATGTCCACTCCCATTCTCCATTGTTCCAAGGTCTCTGAGCTCACAAATTCCCCTTGGATGCATTCCATACACAACTTCAAATGGGCTTTTTCCTGTAGTTTTGTTCACACTATCATTGTATGCATATTCTGCTTGGGAAATCACCATATCCTAGGTCTGTCTATATTCCTTTTTCAAGCACCTCAATAGGTTACCTAACATTCTATTAACCACCTCGGTTTGACCATCGGTCTAAGGATGGTAAGCTGATCCAAATGAAAAATTAGTTCCCAATCTGCTCCACAACGTTTTCCAAAAATGGCTCATGAACTTCACATCTCTGTCTGAGACAATGCACAATGGCAATCCATGGATTCTCACAACTTCCCTGAAAAAGAGTTGGGCAATATAACTTGCATCATGTGTAGTCTTGCAAGGAATAAAGTGACTCATCTTGCTAAATTTGTCCACAACTGCAAAAACACTGTCAAAACCAGATTTAGTCTTGGGAAGACCCACCACAAAATCCATGCTCACACACTCCCATGGTCTGTTTGGAATAGGTAAGGGCTGATATAACCCAGCATTGCTAGCTCCCCCTTTGGCTCTCATGCAAACAACACATTGTTCAACATACTTTCTAACATCTCATGCTAACTTAGGCCAATAGTAAAACCTTTGTACCGGCTCTAAAGTTTTGTTAATACCAAAATTCCCACTAAGACTGCCATTGTGTTTCTCTTGGATCATATTTTCCCTCATTGATCCTCTTGGGACACATAATAGATTTCCCTTGAATAATAACCCATTTTGCAATGTATACTCAACATATTGACTGTGAAAATGATTTGTAAAGTTTGAACATACCTTGTAGGCTTCGAAAAAGTCTTCGTCATCACCATAGAGATCCTTAAAACTTTCCAATCCTATGCTTTTCAGCTGTATCTCTTGGACTGTTAACATCCTCCTGCTTAATGCATTTGCCACTTTGTTTTGCTATCCCTTCTTGTGCTTAATGGTAAATGTGAAAGCTTGAATGTATTCCATCCATTTCAAGTGCCTATTGCTTAACTTCTCTTGGGTATTGATGTAACTGAGTGCCTGGTTATCCGTGAAAACCACAAACTCTTTAGGCAGCAAATAATGCCTCCATTTCCTAAGAGACTGCACTAAAGCATAAAGTTCCATATCATAGGTGGAGTATTTTTGTTTAGCTTCATTAAGTTTTTCACTAAAGAAGGCTACAGGTCTACCTTCTTGATTAAGGACTCCTCCTACTGCTACTCCACTTGCATCACACTCAACTATAAACAATTTATCAAAACTAGGCAATAACAAGATAGGTTGTGTTGCCACTTCTTTTTTCAACTTTTCAAACCCTTTATCAGCCTCTAAAGTCCACTTAAACTTTGTTTTCTGACCACCCTTGATTGTATCTAACACTGGTGCACATATACCACTAAAATTCCTTATAAACTTCCTATAAAACTGAGCCAAACCATTAAAACTTCTTACCTCAGTTGTTGTGGTTGGTGTAGACCAGTTTAGGATAGCTTCCACCTTACTTGGATCCATCTTCAACGTTCCTTGGGATACCACAAAGCCTAGATACACAAGCTCTTGTTTGAAGAACTGACACTTCTCAAGCTTGATTGCCAACTGTTCTTCTTGCAACCTTTTGAGTACCATCTCTACATGCTTCAAATGCTCTTCTACTGTCTTACTGAAAATCAGTATGTCATCCAAGTAAACTACCACAAAAATCCCTATGAAATATTTAAGCACCTCATTCATTAGTCTCATGAATGTGCTAGGGGAATTTGGGAGGCCAAATGGCATCACTTTCCACTCATACAAACCATCATTCGTCTTAAAAGCTATCTTCCATTCATCACCTTCCTTAATTCTGATTTGGTGATACCCACTCTTAAGATCTAGCTTAGTGTAAAATTTTGCACCTCCAAGGCAATCCAATAAATCTTCAATCCGAGGTATTGGAAATCTATACCTAATTGTGATTCTATTAATTTCTCTAGAATCAGTACAAAGTCTCCATTTACCTCCTTTTTTTGTTGCCAAAACAACGGAGACTACACATGGACTAATACTCTTTTGAATCAGACCTTGATTCAACAACTCTTCCACTTGCCTTGCCATTTCTTGGTTCTGCTCCAGGTTCAGTTTGCATGCTACTTTGTTAGGCAATGAGGCTCCAGGAATAAAGTCAATTTGATGACTTATTGCTCTCTTGGGTGGTAGGGTTGATGGTGTTCCATCACTCACAATGCTTTTGTATTTTTCTAGCAGCCTTTGAGCTATTTCAGGTATGACTATCTTCTCAGCCTTTTCTTCCTCTTTGGATTGCATTAGGACCACATAACCTTCATTCCCTTGGTGTAGATCCTTGATGAACTCTTTACCACTACTCAACATGATATTAGGGACCTTGGACTGCCCTTCATCTTCCCCAATCAACGATTGCAGCTTGAATGTTTTTCCATCCTTCGTGAACCCAATGGTAAACAACACCTCTATCATATTGCCATGGCCTACCAAGAAGAAGATGGCATGCATCCATGGGCAGTACATCACAAATCAGCTTGTCTTTGTAGCCTCCTATTCAAAATTCCACTGTAACCTACTCATTCACTAAGACACTTTGCCCTTTATTTAGCCATGTGACTTTGTAGGGATTGGCATGAGGTACCTTCTGCAATTTTAACTTATTTACTGCCTCCTCAGAGATGATATTGTCTGTAGAACCAGAATCTACTATAACCTTGCATACCTTTCCCAATATCTTGCACTTTGCTCTAAACAAAGCTCTCCTTTGCTTGGGTTCTTCCTTGACCGGTTGCTTGATCAACACTCTATTAAACATCAGATTTTCACCTACTTCTAATTCTATGTGACTGATCTCAGGTGTCTTTACACTCATGGTGTCCTCTTGTGCATAAGCTACTCTTTTCTCATTGCTAGATGAAGCTTTCTCTGCGCACCTATAAGCTGGATGGCCTAGCTAATTGCAGTTATAACACTTCATGGTGGCAAAGTAGGAGTTACTTCTACCTGCTTCTCTTCCTCTATTAAATCTTCCTCTTGATGAGGTTTCACCTCCATGCTCGGTAAGCTTTGATTCACCTTGGTTTTTTTATTCACCACCTCTTCCTTGGTAACCTCCACGCTGTCCTTTTTAATCTCTGCCTCTTCCTCTGCCCTTAGAGGACTGATCATGCTTCCTTTTGTTCCTCTCTTCAATCTTGATAGCTAGCTGATAACATTGGTGGACTGTCTTGGGGCTGAGCAAAGCCATCTCTTCCTGTATATTCCACTTCAATCCGTTGAGGTATCTAGCCACTTTTAGACTCTCATCTTCTGCCACATTTGATCTCAAACAAAGTTTTTGGAACTCTTCCGTGTAGGTGTTTACATCTTGGTCTTTTTGTCTTAAACTCTACCTCTTCTTGTGGAGTTGGATTTCATAGTCATCTGGCATATAGGCTTCTTTCACTTTAGCAACCATTCCTTTCCAGGTTGATATAGGTTGCTTACCTTGTTTCTCCCTTTCAGTCTAAACAAATTTCCACCAAGTTAAGGCTGATCCTCTCAACCTTGACTTTGCAACCTTCACCTTTTGTGCTTCTATAACTCCATCACATTCGAAGTGATTCTCCATGCCATCTATCCAGTCCACGACCAAATCTGGATCCATCTTTCCATGAAATAATGGTACACCCTCAAGTCCCTTTCCACTTAGGGCTTTTAATGCCTTCAAGAAAGGCTCCTCCTCCAAGACAGGGTCAGGTTTAGGGGCTTTGTCCTCCTCTACAACCTCTTCTTCTTTTGGCACTTTTCCTTCTAGTTTCACCTTGTTTAGTGCTTCTTCCAGCTGCTCTATTCTTTCCTTTAGAGATTTGTTATCCTCTTCTTGCTCTTCAACCATCTTGGCTAACTGTGCGTTTTTCACTATCTTTGGCGGTTCACTTGATTCAACTTCCTCTGACATATAGGTTGCTGCTTTCCCAAATCTTTCACTGCTCTGATACCAATCTGATAGAATGAGGGTTGGATTGAATCATTCACTGACTCAATGCTCTGGGTCTCACTTTAGATAACCCCTAGTGTTGCTACCTCCACCAAACTTATAGGTTCCCAAAACAATTAGGCACCCCTGGTCTTTGCTGCCAACCCTGCTATCAATGTCCCAAAACGTTAATTAATTCTAAATCAAGCATTTCTTGATGCTTCTTTTCCTCTCTGCTCTAACTAGCCCTTAATCAACTTAAAGACCAGTTTCACTCCATCCACTTTCAAAACTAGTTTGGCAGGGTGTGTTTAGACTACAATAGCTTCAAAAAAGAACATCAGGAAAGGTTTTTGCCTAATCACCATACTTAGGTTTTCCATTGCTAGCATAAAGTCACAGTTTCAGGTTTTTGGGTAGAGTTACAAGCCTTGGCTTTTTTTTAGCCTCCACACACAAGGAAACTACTTATATTTCCTCTCCCTTTTTAAACTGAACTCAGCTCCCTTTTGACACTCAAGGTATTTTTTCCAATTTCCACCAGGTTCTTAGTGTTTGGGTCCCTTCTCTGCTGCACACAAACATAACTCAGCATTATTCTATAAGTGAGGGTTTAAGCCATTCCTGATTTGTATTGTTTTTTTTTTCCAGTCTTAAATACACTGGTAAAAGGTCTGTCTACACTCCTACGCTTGCTTCAAGACTCCATGCACTCGCCAATCACATAAATTGGTAACATACAGAACACCCCTACCATGCAAAGATAAATTTCTGCTATCTTTTCCAAGCCGGGCTTTCTAGCTCGCCTAGGGACAGCTTTGCAGCAAAGAAACAGAGCTCCCATTCATTCCTACAACTAAACTATTTACAGGCAAGGGGTTTAGCCTTGTTTCCCACATGGCCATGATTCTTGGCGCAGGCAGAAACAGACTAAACCACCATCTTAAAATAGATTTACCAGTCAAAAGAAAAAGAGAGAATAAAGCACAATATTTACAAGAACAGAAATAAACGTAGAAAGAGCTGCTAAAATGCAACTAAGAACAATTCTAAAAGAGTCTTTACATCACAGAAAACTTATTAAATGCCTTGATAAATCATTAAAGTTGTTGTTACATAGTCAAAGCTAGAAAAAAAAAAAGATTTTTAGCACATGAAAACACTGTTTTCTTTTTTTTATTTCCAGAAAAACTGCTCAAAACAAAAGAACTCCCATCCAAAAACATTCAACCACCTCAAAAATGGTCGAAGCTTTCTTTTTCCATCACAAAGAAACAGTTAGGTTTTCAATTTCAGGCTCAAAAGTGACCAAAAAACCCGAGTTTGAAAACACACCGTGTTTTCCAATTTCAGCCAAAAACTAAGGAAACACCTACAAAACGAGTTCCCAATTTATTTTAAGTTTAGCTAAGCTCTAAAAATTTCCCCTTACACATCATAAAAGGCATTAGGACCTTGCACAACAAAAAGGAAATGATTTAAAAGCAAAACATCAAAATAGCTTGTTTTTAAGGTAGGTGCTCCTGCACCAGTGCACCAATCATTCAATAGAGGTCACAATGGGGTGTTACATAAGTAGGAAATCTAAAATTTTGACATCAAATAATTTTTTCAATTTTTTGAATGAACAAGAGGAACATAAACAAAGAAACCAAGAATTGTAATAAAGGAAAAATGAGCAAATAGCAGAAAAGAAGGAAAAAAGAGAAGCAAACCTAAGATAGAGGGATCCAAAGAGATTGGAGTGTGCTACAAAAAAAATAAAATTGTAGAGGAGAATCTTAGGTAGTGACAAAAAAGGGAGATTGAAAGGGAGTAAGCAAAGATCACTTGACAGTTGAAGGAAACCCAAAAGTAGGTAGATAGAGCATAAAGAAATAGAAGAGTACTCCTACAACTCCTCTTCCAACTTGACACCCAATTTTAAGGGAAAAGATTAACATTTTGTTTCCAACCTTCACTACTCTTAGTAGCCTACAACATGGGTCTTCTATAGGTTTCTCTCAATAGTTACAACTTAGTCTAGAGGCAAATAAGGCATTTCTTGCTTGTATAGAAAGTGCCATGCAAAAAAAATCCGCAGTCCTTAACATCTTCTCTAGTTGGTACTAAGTAAATTGATACCCAAGGACACACTACTTCTTAATAAAATCTATGCATGTATGATTAGGAATTTTTTTGTGAACTTTGTGACTTTGATGTGTGCTAGTGTGTTTTTTGTAAAACTAAAGACTCTTGTCCTTTTTAGAACTTTGTCTTAATCATGTTTTTCTGACTTTATAGTATTGGAATTTCCCAACTTTGAATAAATATTTCATATTTGTTTCTATCGTGTTTGTTGATTGGAGTGAATGTGTAGCGGTGTTTGATGTTTAAACTTTGGCAATTAATGTTTAGATCTGGACCATTATAACTACAGTCAAATATTGACATGTATAAATCTATATATGTGTATGTATCCTTATATATATGTATATATGCATATATATAAATATTCATATATATGTATATGTTTGTGTATATATGTATAGATGCTCATAGACATATCTATACATACATATATATAACACACACAAACACACACATATACAAGCATACACTTATATAGATAATATATGTAAGCACATAGATATATATTGATACAAACATACATATATATAGATACATACATACATATATATATACATTGAGTTACATTGTGTTCAATGGACCTTCTAAAAAGCATGATAAATTTGATGATGTAATAAGTATTGATTTTAGCGGTTGGATTTTCTAAGAAGTTCACAAGGAGGTTATTGAATGGGAAACAAGGGAAGGAAATCTTAGGATTGCCTCCAAATATTGGATAACATTACTGCTTCAAAGGAAGTTATGCCTAGGCATGTTTTGAGACTTGTCCAAGTTAAGGATTTATGCTTTTTATAGAAGAAAAAAAAGCAGTAGATTTTGTGTTGGTTGTATTCATCTAACTATCATTTTGTTGGATATGTGTTTGTTTTATTCATCTACCTAAGATTTTTGAAAATTCACATGAGAACTAGGAATCATGCACCTTATTTGTATGAAATTTTTTCTTAATGCAACCATCAGAAGCTCACATAGTCTTTAAGGAGTCTTTTTGTATGATAGAATAAATGAGGTTGTTTGTTTCATAGTCAGAACCTAATAGTTTATAGAGAATTAGTTCTAATATAAGGGGAAAATGAACTTTTGTGTTGTACAAGGCTTGGGTTGTTTATGAGAATTAAAAAAATTATATCCTTAAATGTCTCCTTTTTTCTTTCTTCTCTTGTTACTATTATATTTTATGAAGCTGTTAGTATTGTTCTATGTAATTTATTTCTAAGGCACTATATCTAGTTTATGTTTTCTAGAATTCCATATTGTAGCTATAATGTGGCTTTATAAGATGGTGGGTTGATTCCACTCAATATATATGTGTACATACATACATACACACACACACACACACACACATCTATATATATATATATATACATATATATATGTATATATGTATATGTATATATATATATACATATATATATACATATATGTATATATATGTATATACTATATACATATACATATATACATATATATATGTATATATACATATATGTATGCATATATATATAGTATATATATACATGTATATATATATATATAATATGTATGTTTATATATATATATATATATATATATATATATGTATATATATATATATATATATGTATATATATATATGTATATATATATATATATATATGTATATATATATGTATGTATATATATATATATATATATGTATATATATATATATATATACATATACATATACATACATATGTGTGTGTGTGTGTGTGTGTGTATGTATGTATATGTATTTGAAATTTAGAAATTTATGTACATCTATATAAGTATACATCTATATATGTATATGTATTTGAAAATTTAAATAGAAATTAAGAAATTAATGTAATTGAAATTATAAATTCAGCACATATTATTGTAGCAAGTCCATAAATTAAATGAATGTGTGTGTGTGTGTATGTATATGCAGTATATCCATAAATTAATGTATTTGAAACTTGAAATTTTTTAACACATATAATTCAAAATCAACATAATTGTAAATTGTAAGTCTAACTTTACAATGAATAAGAAAAATGAACATTATAAATGAATACAATGTCTACTGGGTCACTTCCATAGTAAAGTCTTGAAAGACTTTACCTGAATTGTCAACTTACAATTTGACATGCTCTTTACATCCTCCTACCCATTTGACATTCTTGCCACAAAAAAACATATAATAGAACAAACATAAATGGACAATAGTTAATGAAATAACTAAAAAGACATATTAGTTACTAAACAATAAAGAACAATAATTGAAACTTAGAGCCATATGAACAAAAAATTCTTAATTATGTGATGTGTTAACAAACACATTTACTGAATTGCCCACCATGAACATTGTCGCACTACCTCTCCTTGTTCTCCCGTGCCTATGAGAAAATATTTAAAACTGAGGGTAGTAACAAATAGACATTAGATGACCTAAGTTACAATAATGCATGTACAATAACACATAATTAAACAAGTTCAACATCTTAAAAGTTCCATATGGAAAACATAAATATATGTAAAAAAATATATATGTGAATAGAATTGTATACCAAGATATATTCAAGTTATATTCATTGTTTGTCATCACCCTTGGATATATGAGGAATGTGCAAAGGATTCCAATCAATGCCCTATAGTATGGAGAGGATATTAGTAGAGGAGAATAATTGTGAATGTCACTAGCCATTGTCCCTCTTATTTAGAAATTCAAATATGACAATTGAATGCATTGAATTTGGTTGTTGTGTTTCAAATTTTAATTTGTTTGATCATTCTAATTTGTAGTCGCCATTTACATAGGTTTTTTAAAGGTGTATTGATTGAATATTGCATTCTATTTTGATTCAATGTCTATTTGGGGATCCCTATATATCAATTACATTTTTTGCATGTTTGTATGCATGCATACATTCATAGAAACATAAGAATACATGCATTCATTCATAGAAACATAAGCATACATGCATAAATTCATATAAACATATACATACATATACGTTGTAGAAAATCATTGATATGCATTACAAAACATAAAAGGACCCTAATTGTGTCACTATTAGCATGCAATTATAACTATTTTATCATTCAAATCCACTCAAAATTCAAAGCCCGTCTAGTTCACACTACGATGTTAGAGTTTTATTTTGATGCCCATTATAAACCACACCTACATATTAATTTCCAAACATTAGCACGATACACCACAATGCATACACCCCAATTAATCTCCATTTCAAGTCTGGTAGATGAATATGATTAATGTTTGTTTTTTAGGGCATCCCACACATTTCCATCATTCCACCATGCACTGGCTATAAGGTTCTCTATGGTGATGGAAGGTTCAATGGTAGAGTTAATATTTAGAATTATAATCATAGATAGTGGACAGATTCATATACGCATGTATAGATAGATAGATAGATACATATGTATATGTATGTATGTATGTTATATATACATATAAATATATTAATATATGGTCATACATATGAAGAAGAAAGATTACTCATTTCAAAGGTATTGAACCGTTAAAAGCTTAAGACTGATTATATGCCATTTGAGATGAAGAGGAAGGTTTGCGGCTCTTATGATATGTTGATGGATGAATGATCTGTGATTCCATTATTTCCTTCATGATTTGGGGAATACTTGTTTTAAGAAGAAGAAGTGCATCCTATTATGATGATACTGAAGAATTGGAAGAATTTCAAGCCTTTACATCCGAAGATGTTGGGAGTGCGTGGAAGAAATTATGGCATAATTAATATTCAGATAATTGAATAGATAGTGGATAGATATATATATGTATGTATATATACATACATACATATGTATGTATATATACATACAAATATATTAATATATGGTCATACATATGAAGAAGAAAGCTTACCCATTTCAAAGGTATTGAAGCATTCAAAGCTTAAGACTAATTATATGCCATTTGAGATGAAGAGGAAGGTTTGTGGATCTAATGATATGTTGATGAATGATCGATCTATGATTCCATTATTTCCTTCAATATTTTGGGAAGACCTATTTTAAGAAGAAGAAGCATCCTATTATGATGATACCGAAGAATTGGAAGAATTTCAAGCCTTTGCATTCGAAGATGTTGGGAGTGTGTGGAAGAAATGGTAGAATTAATATTTAGATAATCATAAATAGTGGACAAATATATATATATGCATGTATAGATACATAATACATGTACATGTTTATGTATGCATGCATGTATGTATGTATGTATGTATGTATATATACATGCAAATATATTAATATGTGGCCATACATATGAAGAAGAAAGCTTACCCAATTCAAAGGTATTGAAGCATTCAAAGCTTAAGATAGATTATATTGCCATTTTAGACAAAGAGGAAGGTTTGTGGGTCTTGTGATATGTTGATGAATGATTGATATATTATTCCATTATTTAATAAGAAGAAGCATCTTATTATGATGATACCAAAGAATTGGAATAATGTCAAGCCTTTGCATTTGAAGATGTTACAAGTGTGTGGAAGAAATGGAAGAATTGAATTTGAGATAATAATAAATGAAATCTTATCCATTTCAAATGTAAAGACTGATTATTATACACACACACATATAGACACATACGTATCTATACATACATATGTATGCATACATATATATATAGATACATATGCATGCATACATATATATACATATGTAATGCCCCATCATAATAACCTACACAATGTTGCAATTGTGTATAAAAGTGAAATATTTTTGTTTTTAAAAGTATAATTATTAAGTTAATTAGTTGCATACATTCATTAAGTTACGCGACGTTACACTACTTAAGTTTCCATAGACGACTTTAGTATTTCACATTGCTTATATTTAATTAACATAAACATTAAAGATAAACATTGCATAACATTTGAAATACCATTCAAGATAACATAAAGTACAAATACATTTACTTACATTGCATTTGGTAAAATAATACAATACTCATCAATCTGATGAGGTAGTTCAATAATAATTACATTTTAAAATGTTCACCTCATATACAATTGAGAGATGTTTTACAATACAAGTTTAACAATAATGCAATAAAGAAGGTACATTTGTATCCAAGTACGAGCTCTCCATCCATGAAGCTCTCGTTGCCATGATCATAAACTGGGGACCCAACGGAGTAAGGTTCACATTCCACCCAACCGTGTGGTACCCGTAAGTCCAGCCCCCATGCTAGGAGATAGTAATATGGTTAACTAGACATAATCTACTAACCCTAGACACAAGTACATAACTAACTGATGGTTACATTGCTTCTAGATTTTAGACAATCAAATGTACTAAGTACAAAAGGTTAATTGTTATTTTAGGTGGAGTGTCATCACAACGCTGCAAAGGTTACCCTAGTGTTTCTTCCTAGGTTCCGGCCCCAAACATGGGTTACCCTGGTAACCTCTTATGAAACTCGGCCCCATTGCAAGCTATTGCGGAATTGAATGTCTTTTGAAGAAACAAGACATCAATTTTCCATTCCAGGCCTTCTCATCTTATTCTCAGGACTGAACTAGCTCAAGAGTCCATAAGTGAGGCATAATACTCTTATTAAGAATTTTAATCTAACTACTGTGTTATTTACTTATCATTGACTTACTAACTCTTTGTAAGTTACCCTGACACCACTTTGTGTGTCGGCCCTTACATAGAGCCAATACCCTAAACATAACATAGGAATTCTAGGTTTTCTTGTCTAAGGTTTACAAGGTGTACAACAATACAACAAGAAATTTTATACTTTTCATAACAACATCAATGATTATGTTTAGAAAATCAGGTATCTAAACACCATGCAAATACCATGTACACATCCTTAGCCAAGACTTTAATTCAACTTAACAATCCCAATTCCCACATTTAACAAATTGTCTGGAAGACTTGTACATCTATGACGTTCCCAATTTTCCCAACAAGATACATGATATAAAGCAAATTGAAAATAAATGTCTACCATTTAGATTTACTAAATCCATTCATTCAATAGAATCAACAAGAAATTATAGCATCTTAATTGTAAATCTTTTCTCAACAATAAAGGAAATTGCAACAAATTAATCTAATTTTCATTTCCTTAATTTCACATAATTTTAAAGACTATATTTACTCTTTTATTCATAATATTTTAGAATTAATAAATCTCCTGCAAAAACATGTATCCACATGCACATATATAATTATTTTAATTTTAAAAATATTTTTAAATAAACAATTTCCCATATAATATTAAAATAAAAAATATATATACATATATACATATATTCTTATTTAATATAAATCATATATGTAAAATTTCGAAAGACATAATACTTTTTAAACTGTATGCACTCAATATAAAATTTCATTTTACATTTCAAACAAAAAAAATTATGCTAGGGTTTCGGCCGCACTCACAGCTGCCCCTTTTGGGCCACGGCTGTGGCGGCAGCCTGTGTGTTGCCTATGAGGGTAGTGTCGGGCTTCCTCCACAACCGCTACCCTTTAAGGGTGGCTGTGGGGTGGCCCCTGCGCCTCCCTCCCCTGCATAATATGCATAACAAAATAAATACGTTTTATTCTATAAAATAAAAACAAAAATTTTAAGCCAGTGAAATTTTGATTTCGTATTTTTGGAAATCTCAATCTTTTTAATATTATACGCCTGTACGGCGATTTTCAAACCAAAATAAAAATTCATATATTTAAAAAAAAATTTCTTTCACAATTTGATTTATATACAAGATAAATATATATGTATATATATATATATATATATTTATCTATACAAATTAACAGAGTTTGGAGTTTTTTTTTTTTTTAAATGAAAATTCATCGGGGTTTCAAAAGGGAAATAGGGAAAAATTGTAAAATTTTCACCGTACACATAAAATTTATTTTCTAAATGAATTCTAATTTTAATTCTAGAAATATAAATTCCATTTTCCCATATATCAATAATTTCCCTTCATACAAACTTATTTTTCCAGAAAGAAAATCTATAGAAGTTTTTTTTTAAAGATATCTATAAATCCTTACAAGAAATAAACAGTAAATGGTTTTCCCGTGAAATACAGAAGATTTAAAAATTAAAGAAATTTCTTTCACATATATTCTATTCAAAACAACAAATTAAAACCACAAGAGGAATACCTAATTTCCCGAAGCTTTTGAAGACAATCTGGAGATGAACACCTCTGTCGTTGCTTGTAGCCTTCCAAAACTCTTTCCGTATACCAATTTTCCAAAAAGCAACCAGAGATCTTCCACAATTTATACGAAAATAACAAAAAGCATAACCAGATTTTTTTTTAACAAAGCTCTAATATTTTCCCATGAATAATAGAATAGCCTTGTGTTTTTCCTAGATCCAAAATAACCTTCGAAAAATTCCTCAACAAAAATAATAAATGCAACTTGCACACATGTCGAGAAGTGCAAAATATCTTTTAACCACTTCTTGGCAATCTTGCCTCTCAAGATTTGCATGAATTTAATTCATTTTAAATTTTAAATTTTCAATATTCAAATTACATATTTATTTAATAATAAAATATGCCATTTCCACAAAAATATTTAATTTAAATAACATCTATTCACACACAATTTAAAACAATTTTGATTTAATTAATTAATTTATTTAATTAAATGAATTTAATCTTGATGATCAAATTATTTAACAAAACAAACTAATTAATTAATTAAATAAAAATATAAAACTTATTTGATTAACATTTAAAAATTAATTTAAATAACAATAATTTGAAGCATAATAAACTAATATTAAAAATTACCTAAATTTTCCTATCAAGCAAATAATCCAAATAGAAACATACAAAACCATTTAAGACTCTAAACTAAACTGACGATGTACTATGACTGGGCTAAAGACTAGACTAGGATAAACCATGCTACTACCTCCCAATCAACAATTCTGTTGAGTCTTGACACGATCAGACCTGAGTACCTAGGTGGAGTCGGTGTTATGTACCTGCAATCTTGCAACCAAACAAATAACATGCATATATTTATATAAACCATTGTACAGGCACACTGTGCGGAGAAAATCACGGACATCATAGGGCACTCGCAAGTGAGTGATGTGATTTCATTCTCCACACTAATACACATCACATCAGACTGACAAGTTAAATAACAGTTAGTACATCATAAGCATACATATAGAAATAATCAACTAAAGGAAAACATCTATGCTATATCAAAGCATAATAGAAATCAAATATCACAATACAATGTATCATCATGTCACAAAGTGAATCCACCGTCACTCAAAACCAGTGATCAAAATATCCAAACAAAGTACCAAAGTCTAAAAGTATGAAACATGTAACAAAAAACATAAGCATAAATGGAGGGGTACTACATCCTCCCCCCAGGATCAGGCTTGCTCCTGAAAGCCTACAAACAGATAGGGATAAAGTTCCCTCATGCGTGTCACATCCTCCTAAGTAGCAGAAGGCTCATTGCTAGGATCCCATTGGACCCTCACCTGATCAACCTCTCAACCCCTGAGACCGAGCATCCGGTGCTATAGAATGGCCACGAGCTCCAAAGCCAGCTGCCCGTCCTCTACCTATAACACATTCTAATCAAGTACATGAGAAATGTCAGGATGATATGGTCTAAGAACTGATACATGAAAAACATAATGAATACGTGACAAACTGGGTGGTAAGATGAGTTGATACGCCACAGGACCAATTCTCTCTAAGATCTCAAATGGCCCAACAAAACAAGGCTCAAGCTTAGAGCCTTTTCCATAACAAATTGGACTCTTTTGCGGTCACACTCGAAGAAACACTCTATCACCAACTGCAAACTGCCGGTCTATTCTATGCACATCCACATACTTCTTTTGCCTATCCTGTGCTACTATCAAATGTTCTCTAATACAGTCAACTTGTTGCTCCATGTCTCGAAGCATCTCAGGTCCAAGTAATACTCTATCCTCTAGTCGATCCCAACTTAGTGGAGTTCGACAAGGATGACCATATAATGCCTGAAATGGCGGCATACCTATGGAACTCTGATATCCATTATTGTAAGGAAATTCTACTAAATACAGATAATCCTCCCAAAGTGATTGTTGGTCCATTACGCACATCCTAAGCATATCCTCTAATATTTGATTAACTCTCTCCATTTGTCCATCGGTTTGAGGATGATACACTGAACTAAAGTTCAACTATGTACCTAGAGCATGTTGTAATGAAGTCCATAGGGATGAAGTAAAAATGGGATCTCTATTAGAAATAATTCTACAAGGAATCCCATGCAATCTAACTATGTTGTCCATGAATATCCTAGCTATAGATGAAGCATTGCAAGATGATCATAATGGTGAGAAATAAGCTACTTTAGTCAATCGGTCAACAGTTACCATAATGGCATCATGTCGATGTGATGACGTAGGTAACCCTACAATAAAGTCAACGGATATAATATCCCATTTCCATTCAGGAATGAGATGTGGCTGCAATAATCCAGTGGGATGTTGATGCTCAGCTTTGACTCACTGGCATTAAAGACATCTTGATACATAGTTAGCAATATCGCGTTTCATACTAGGCTAGAAATAAAATTGCCGAAGATTGGCATGCATTTTCTTAACACCTGGATGAGTTGAATATGGAGCTTGATGAGCTTCAGTCAAAATTAATGTACAAAGACCCTCGAAATGTGGTACATAAATACGACCTAAATTTTGTAATATACCATCTGGCTCTAGGACATATCCTGCAAATCAACCTTCTAAAGGTCTACCAGATTCAATCTCTAACCTTACTTCCTGATATAATATATTAGTAGGAAGTGCTGCTAATATTTGACCTCTCAAATCTACTTCAAGAGTAGTAGCAGAGATCTCATGTTGATGACGACTAAGAGCGTCATCCACTATGTTCTCTTTTCCTTGAACATATTTCACTTCAAAATCATATTCACACAAGAACTCCATCCATCATCTTTGCCTAGCATTCAAGTTAGGCTGTGTGAAAATGTATTGCAAACTACGGTGATCAGTATGAAGTTCAAAAAGATGACCTAATAAGAAATGCCTCCACCGAACTAATGCATGCACAACTGCAGCTAGTTCTAAATCATGCGTGGGATAGTTTAATTTGTGATCTTTGAGTTTGTGAGACTCATAAGCAATCACACGCCCATCTTGCATCATAACTGCTCCCAAATCCTCTAAGGATGCATTCGTGCATACTACAAAATCCTTAGTAGGATCAGGAACAATCAGTATAGGCGCATTAGTCAACTTTTCTTTAAGTGTCTGAAAAGCCAACTGACACTACTCCGTCCAAACAAACTTCTTCCCTTTTCTCTGAAGAGAAGTAATAGGATGACCGATTCTAGAAAATCCCTCAACAAACCACCTATAATAACTAGCTAGACCCATAAAACTATGTGCTTCACCTACATTAGTAGGCGTGGGCCAATCTATAATAGCTTGAATCTTTGAAGGATCCACAGCAATACCTTTTCTAGATATCACATGTCCAAGATATTTTATCTCAGTTTGAAAGAAATCACACTTCTTTAGGTTCGCATACAATTGATTTTCCCTTAAACATTGCAATACATGTCTCAAGTTTTCTTCATGTTCCTTCATGTCTCTCGAATAAATTAAAATATCATCAAGAAATACCAAGACAAAGTGATCAAGGTATGTACGAAACACACCATTCATTAAACTCATGAATACTGATGGTCCATTCATTAACCCAAATGGTACTACTATGAATTTGTAGTGCCCATAACGAGTTCGAAAAGAAATTTTATGAATGTCTGCTTCAGCTATATGCAATTGATGATAACCAGATTTCAAATCAATTTTAGAGAACACATTAGCTCCCTTGATTTGATAAAAAAGATCATCGATTCTAGGAAAAGGATAATGATTCTTAATCATAACCTTGTTCAATTGACAATAGTCAATACACAATCTAAGTGATCCGTCCTTCTTTATGAAGATAACGGGTGCTCCCTAAGGGGAAACACTTGGACAAATGAAACCCTTTTCTAATAGTTCTTCTAACTGGATACAAAGTTCCTCTAACTCCTGAGTCGTCATTCTATATGGAGCTCTAGAAATAGGCTCGGCTCCAGGAACTAGATCAACTCTAAAGTCAATATCTCTCTTTGGTGGCATTCCAGGTATATCATCAGGAAACACATCAGCAAATTCCCTAAGAATAGGATGATCATCAAGATATACCTCTCGACTCTCACCTTCTTCCAGATCTGTAACTGTTGTTGCAAATAGTTGACAACCCTAACGAAGACATCTCTTTAATTGCATAGCAGATATCATCCGCAAAGAGATAGGTCTTTGAAAACCTATGATTTCCACTTTCGCACCTAAATCATTAATGCAACTAATTGTCTTAAGTCGACAGTCAATCACAGCATGATGAGATGCTAGCCAATCCATACCTAGTACTATGTCATACGATCCTAAAGATGTAACATATAGATCTACTAAGGTAGTTAATGTACCAATTTTAAGTTCATAATTATGTACTAAGTTTTCTACTGCTACTTTCACCCTAGAGGCGAATTCAACCTGCCACTTACCACCTTGTTTTACTGCCACAAGACTACATCAGTCAATGATGGTCAGTGATATAAAGGAGTCGGTAGCTCCGGAATAAAAAAGAATGGAAACACTAACACCATGTAGCTTACGTGAAGTCTCGACCACTGCATTCTAGTGATCGGATTTATGGTCATTAACCATAGCATATACTGTATGTGATCGTCCTGCATCACCCACTGTAGGCTCTGAAACTGTAGGTCAAGGCCCAAAACCAATAGAACCTCTCATCAGACACTACCTAGCAATGTGTCCCTGTTGCCCACATGAGTAACAACCTATGCCTCTACCGAATCCTCTGCCACCCGAAGGTGCATTGGATTGCTGGAAACTACCTCTACTGATAGTAGACTGAGCACTCTACACAGGCTGATCCTACCTATTGCGCTTGTTGTGCCACCAGTTACGACCCTTTCCTGTTTGTGGACTATTACCTTGTTGAGGTTATGGATTGTTATTCTTTTAAGGTGTCTGTTGTTGTTGTTGTTGCCCACCCTTTGTGGGTGTCTATTGGTTCCTAGAGGAACCTCCTGTCTGTGCCTATCCACCCCATGGACTAAAACCTATTGCAGGAGCACTACCAATCTACACTCCCGTGTGACCACCTGATGCCATAACAAGGATCTCCTCAACTATATGAGCCTTCTCCACTACAACTTCCATAGTCTTTGGCTCAAAGACTCTGATACCACCACTAATGCAAGTGTTTAAACCCCTAATGAAGTGTTGTACTAGCATAGGCTCATCATCATCAAAACCAACATATTGCTCAACAGAAAGAGCCAACTGATGTAGATCATGGAACTCGTTAGCCCGTCACTACCTCCAGTGTTCCGATAGGAACTGTGCTCTAAACCTCTCCAGAAACATCTCCCAAGATAATGACCCAATATCTAAGTGGAGCTTCTGCTCCTCCAGGTGCCACCAAGTAGAGGCGAATCCTCTCAGATGCATAATAACACACCTCGCACGGGTATTGCTACCATAAGGGTGCATGGTGAAGCATCTACCCAAATCTAGTAGCCAGGTCTCTGCCTCTAAGCCACCTCCTACACCATCAAAGGTAGGAGGGCATGCCCTCAGTAAATCCCTCATGTGTCCTACAGTAATAGAATCCTGATGTCCTATATCATCTAATCTCGTAGGAGATCTATCTCTCTCTCTAACAACCTCTTGCTCAACTTCCTGTCTAGGTCCAAGTTGAGCTAGGACCTCCTCTAATAAAGGATGTATCTGTGAACCCTCTACTCTTGACTGTTTAAGATTCTGTCCCTCATTCCTTTGATCCAACTGCTCTGCCTGATCACTGTGATGAGGGCTCAGAGGGGGAGTAACCTAAGGGATTCACCCTCGGCCTCCACCTTGACCTCTACCATGACCTCTTCCACATCGCCTAGGAATGTTCCTACACATAACAATAACGAGTCTTAGATACTAATCAACCAAGGCTAACAGATAGCGACACTACGTACTAGGTCAACCTAATGGGCTCGCGATTACCCAGAGCATCCAGTGTTTGTAACCTTGGCTCTGATACTAATCTATAATGCCCTGTCATAATAACCTAAGGAATGTTGCAATTGTGTATAAAAGTGAAATAATTTTTTTTTTTAAAAGTATAATTATTAAGTTAATTAGTTGCATACATTCATTAAGTTACGCGATGTTACACTACTTGAGTTTCCATAGATGACTTTAGTATTTCGCATTGCTTATAATTAATTAACATAAACATTAAAGATAAACATTGCATAACATTTGAAATACCATTCAAGATAACATAAAGTACAAATACGTTTCCTTACATTGCATTTGGTAAAATAATACAATACTCATCCATTTGATGAGGTAGTTCAATAATAATTACATTTTACAATGTTCACTTCATATACAATTGAGGGATGTTTTACAATACAAGTTTAACAATAATACAATAAAGGTACATTTTATCCAAGTACGAGCTCTCCATCCATGAAGCTCTCGTTGCCATGATCATAAACTGGGGACCCAACAGAGTAAGGTGCACGTTCCACCCAACCATGTGGTACCCGTAGGTCCACCCCCCGCGCTAGGAGATAGTAATATGGTTACCTAAACATAATCTACTAACCCTAGACACAAGTACATAACTAACTAATGGTTACATTGCTTCTAGATTTTAGACAATCGAATGTACTAAGTACACAAGGTTAACTGTTATTTTAGGTGAAGTGTCATCACAACGGTGCAAAAGTTACCCTGGTGTTTCTTCCTAGGTTCTGGCCCCCAACATGGGTTACCCTGGTAACCTCTTATGAAACCTCACCCCATTGCAAGCTATTGTGGAATCGAATGTCTTTTCAAGAAACAAGACATCGATTTGCCATTCCAGGCCTTCTCATCTTATTCTCAAGACTGAGCTAGCTCAAGAGTCCATAAGTGAGGCATAATACTCTTATTAAGAATTTTAATCTAACTACTATGTTATTTACTTATCACTGACTTACTAACTCTTTGTAAGTTACCCTGAAACCACTTTGTGTGTTGGGCCTTACATAGAGCCACTCCCCTAAACATAACATAGGAATTCTAGGTTTTCTTGTCTAACTTGTTTACAAGGTGTACAACAATACAACAAGAAATTTTATAATTTTCATAACAACATCAATGATTATGTTTAGAAAATCAGGTATCTAAACACCATGCAAATACCATGTACACATCCTTAGCCAAGACTTTAATTCAACTTAACAATCCCAATTCCCACATTTAACAAATTGTCTGGAAGACTTGTACATCTACGACATTCCCTATTTTCCCAACAAGATACACGATATAAAGCAAATTGAAAATAAATGTCTACCATTTAGATTTACTAAATCCATTCATTCAATAGAATCAACAAGAAATTATAGCATCTTAATTGTAAATCTTTTCTCAACAATAAAGGAAATTGCAACAAATTAATCTAATTTTAATTTCCTTAATTTCACATAATTTTAAAGACTATGTTTACTCTTTTATTCATAATATTTTAGAATTAATAAATCTCCTACAAAAACATGTATCCACATGCACATATATAATTATTTCAATTTTAAAAATATTTTTAAATAAACAATTTCCCATATAATATTAAAATAAAATATATATACATATATTTATATATTCTTATTTAATATAAATCATATATGTAAAATTTTGAAAGACATAATACTTTTTAAAACTATACGCGCTCAATATAAAATTTCATTTTGCATTTCAAACAAAAAAATCAGGCTAGGGTTTTGGCCACACTCACAGCCGCCCCTTTTGGGCCACGGCTGTGGCAGCAGCCTGTGCATTGCCTATGAGGGCAGTGTCGGGCTTCCTCCACAGCCGCTACCCTTTAAGGGTGGCTATGGGGTGGCCCCTGCGCCTCCCTCCCCTGCATAATATGCATAACAAAATAAATACGTTTTATTCTATAAAATAAAAACGAAAATTTTAAGCCTGTGAAATTTTGATTTTGCATTTTCGGAAATCTCAATCTTTTTAATATTATACACCTGTACGGTGATTTTCAAACCAAAATAAAAATTCATATATTTAAAAATAAATAATTTTCTTTCACAATCTGATTTATATACAAGATAAATATATATGTATATATATATATATATTTATCTATACAAATTAACAGAGTTTACAAAGGTTTTTTTTTTTTAAATAAAAATTCATCGGGGTTTCAAAAGGGAAATAGGGAAAAATTGTAAAATTTTCACCGTACACATAAAATTTATTTTCTAAATGAATTCTAATTTTAATTCTAGAAATATAAATTCTATTTTCCCATATATCAATAATTTCCCCTCATACAAACTTATTTTTCTAGAAAGAAAATCTATAGAAGTTTTTTTTTTAAGATATCTATAAATCCTTACAGGAAATAAATAGTAAATGGTTTTCCCGTGAAATATAAAAGATTGAAAAATTAAATAAATTTCTTTCACAAATATTCTTTTAAAAACAACAAATTAAAACCACAAGAGGAAAACCTGATTTCCCGAAGCTTTTGAAGACAATCTGGAGATGAAAACCTCTGTTGTTGCCTGTAGCCTTCCAAAACTCTTTCCATACACCAATTTTCCAAAAAGCAACCAGAGATCTTCCACAATTTATACGACAATAACAAAAAGAATAACCAGAATTTTTTTTTAACAAAGCTCAAATATTTTCCCGTGAATAATAGAATAGCCTCTTTGTTTTTCCCAGATCCAAAATAACCTTCAAAAAATTCCTCAACAAAAATAATAAATGCAACTTGCACACATGTCGAGAAGTGCAAAATATCTTTTAACCACTTCTCAGCAATCTCGCCTCTCAAGATTTGCATGAATTTAATTCATTTTAAATTTTAAAATTTCAATTTTCAAATTGCATATTTATTTAATAATAAAATATGCCATTTCCACAAAAATATTTAACTTAAATAAAATCTATTTAGACACAATTTAAAAAAAATTTAATTAAATGAATTTAATCTTGATGATCAAATTATTTAACCAAACAAACTAATTAATTAATTAATTAAAAATATAAAACTTATTTCATTAACCTTTAAAAATTAATCTAAATAACAATAATTTAAAGCATAATAAACTAATATTAAAAATTGCCTAAATTTTCCTTTCAAGCAAATAATCCAAACAAAAACATACAGAACCATCTAAGATTCCAAACTAAACTGACGATGTACTATGACCGGGTTAAAGACTAGACTAGGATAAACCATGCTACTACCTCCCAATCAACAATTCCATTGAGTCTTGACATGCTCAGACCTGAGTACCCAGGTGGAGTCAGTGTCATGTACTTGCAATCTTGCAACCAAACAAATAACATGCATATATATATATATAAACCATTGTATAGGAACACCATGCAGAGAAAATCATGGACATCACAGGGCACTCGCAAGCGAGTTATACGATTATGTTCTCCACACCAATACACATCACATCAGATTGACAAATTAAATAACAGTTAGTCCATCATAAACATACATATAGCAATAATCAACTGAAGGAAAACATCTATGCTATATCAAAGCATAACAGAAATCAAATATCGCAATACAATGTATCATCATGTCACAAAGTGAATCCACCGTCGCTCAAAACCAGTGATCAAAATATCCAAACAAAGCACCAAAGTCTAAAAGTATGAAACATGTAACAGAAAACATAAGCATAAATGGAGGGGTACTACAACATACATATGCATGCATACATATATATATGTATGTGTATACATACATACATATATATACATGTATGTATGTATGTGTACACACAAACACACACACACACACATACATACATACATACATATATATAGGGTATGTGCAGAATCATCATGGAAAAAATAGGCCCTTAAGTGGTAAAAAAATTAGAAAAATTAGAGTTAGGCAACTTGACGTAAAAATTTGAATAAGTTAACTATATTATTTCAAAAATATGTAAGAATAGAATATGTAGAAATTTGAATGTAGTTTCTAAACTACTAGGTTTATTTAAAAAGAAAAAATTATTCGGTAAAAATTTGAAATTTCAATGCAGTAGTACTTAAATTTTAGGGAAAAAATAAGAAGTAGGTGTCTATTTGACCATCCTAATAACAATAAAATGATAATATTTTTTTCTAAGATTTTACATATAAGTAGAGGACTCATGTCTCGATGTGATACATTATTTTGGTAATTTTTTCCCAAGTAAATAATTAATTATGAAATTTTTATTACAACTTTTTAAAAATATATTAACTCGTATGTTTGACCACCTTAACTTGGTCAAAACTTCATGAAATTCATTTTTTAAAAATCCTATAGTATGCACATCATATAATGTGACACAATTTTCAGATTCAAAAAATGTGATACTGTTTGAAAGTTATAGATGTTTTTCAATCAGACTATCTATTAAGAATTTAGTCATAATTCAAATAGAAAATGAATAATAATTATTTATTAAAATCAAAGTAAAGCATAATTTAAATTGGTGGAAAGCATAGAATCTCCTTTAAAATCCCTTTTTCTTTTCATCAATTTTGGGTAAAAAAAAAATTGCCAACCACATACCCTACACATACCCATCATATCGCCACTTTTTGGCCCATCATGATCCTGCACATACCCTATATATATATACATTTGTATACATACATATATAATTTAATTGCATTATAAACCACACCTACACTTTTATGACATAATAAGAATCATGAGTACCATTATTTGCATTTTGAGAGGAGAATGATGTTTGTCGTTACCTCATACCATGGAGAGCAAGCACAAGCAAACTATCAGGGGTTTACATATATATATGTACATATAGATGTATGTATATGTATTTATATAGATATATGTATACATGTATCTATGTATACATATAATTACACAATTACATGAATACATATATCTATACATATACTTATATTATTAATATATATGTACATATATATATATATGTATACACATTAATATATATGTACATAAATTTATAAATGTATACATTTATCTATGTAATTATATGTATACACACATATACATATATATATGTGTATACATATAAATATATATACACACATATATATGTATTTATATGCATACATGTATATATACATGAAGATATATATATGTACATGTGAACATATAAGTGTACAATGAAAACATAAGATGTGAATTAAAGAATATATGATACAAAGTATGAGCAAGTTTGGTGGTGTTGTCATTAATATTGTCATTGATGTCAACATAGTTCAGTATGTTGCAGTTTGTACATGTATAGTTGAGATGTTGTGAATACATGGAGCTATCCTGATGATGTTATAGATATGCTGAAATGATGAGTTTCTAAATGCTTTTGATAAAATTAATAAAGAAGAGAAGCTAGAGTTATGAATGTGTTCAAAATGTGCGCCGGTATGTGCTATGTGTTTCTCCTATGTTGATCCTATGCTTGTGCATATCCGAAGGGTTACTAATAGTGATCTAGTGGTGATATCTCCTCATTCGAAGCTTCTGGTTTGATGGGATATGAAAGTTACGTTCATCAGTGCATGGATTGTTCTTGAAGAGTTGGTCTTCTATGGATTGGGAGAAATGTTTTTTTCTCTACAGTCCTTCGCTGTTCTATTTCAGATCTTGTAGATTAGGAATATGTCTTATATTGGTGTTCTCTTGGTTCTAACAAAGATGCATGTGGTTTGGTGATTTGGAAGTCACATTTCTATGTTGTTGTATGTGTCTGCATAGTCTGGATGGACTATTGGAAGGAGTTTTGTGTTCGAAGATCATTTCACTTGTTGTAGATGTATCTAGAGGAAACTGAGATGTGTTCTCATGCATAATGAAGCATTTTGTGTCATCCACATGTTATCCTCTTGTTGGGAAGTGTGTACATCAATGTTCATTTGTCTTTTCATTAGGTTTGGTTGACCTAGTGTTTACACTTCATTTCAAGAATTAAATTTAATTAAGTGTGTGGTTGATTCAAGACATTATATTTGGTCTTGGTTAAGTATTTTTATTGGTCCACTCTCATTCTTTTTCACCATAGGAATGTTGAGTTGTCAACCTAATTTGAATTTATGAAATGAAGTTTATGTGGACGACCTTGGAGAAAGCTTCTAAGATTGAGGATGGTATAAATGCAAGTCAGATTGCGAAGATTTGGGAGTGGATAAAAAGTGACGAAGTAAGCCACAAATCAAAAGAAAAAGTATGTGAAAGTAAGTTGAGGCAATACCTCTTCATTGTGTTAGATTCTTGAAGGTAGTGAGCTAAAGGTTTCTATAATCTTCTGATCAAGGCTGCTGATGTGTATTTAATGTTGTTTTGGTTCTTTTGTTCTCTTTTGTATCTATAGGTAGTGGGCCTCCTTGTTGGAAAATAAGTCCTTTATGTAGGTAGTGAGCCTTTATATTTGGATAGTGAATCCTTTCTTGGCTAGTGATCCCTTGGAAATCAACCTCTATATTCAATTTTATAATCTCTTATATTGTGATTTAATCCTCATCGTGGTTTTTCCCTCATTGGGTTTTCCATGTAAAGATTTGGTGTTCATTGTGTTGATTTTACTTTCTATTATCTACATTTCATGTTCATACTTAATAACAAAATAGTGTGGATATGGGATTGATAAGTGTTGAATTTTTGAATTTTAATTTGTGTGACAACTGATTCACCCCTCCTCTTAGTTGTCCTACACTGTTTAACAATTGGTATCAGAGCTTTGGTTCCTTGGTGTAGAGCTTGACTGCTTAAGGAAGATCTGATGGTGAATAAGTTGGTGATCCCTATGTTAAATGGATCTGATTATTGTGATTGGAAAGTGTAGATGAGAGGATATATTGTTTCTCTTGGTTACAAGACCTAGAAGGTTGTTAAGACAAAGTATGTTGCTCCGATGAGTGGTCCTTCTACAATAGATGAGGTTGCAACTTATGAGGAGAATGAGAAAGCGAGGTATGTTATTTAAAGTGCTTTATCTAAAACTGAGTGATCTAAGGTTCTTTCTTTAGACACTGCTCATGAAGTCTAGAAGAAGTTGGAAGAATTGTATGAAGGAAATGAAAGAGTAAAATTGACAAAGAATCTAGTGGAAAAGTGCAGATATGAGAATTTGAAAATGGAATAAGGTTAAGAGTTTACAAGCTATTTCTAGAGGATTGAGATGACAACAAATGAAGTTAAGAACCAAGGGGGAAAGTTGATCAATGAAGATATTATTGAGAAGATGTTGATCACCCTACCAGATTGCTATAGTGATAAGATCTTAGTTATTGAAGAGATGTATGATCCTAAGAAGTATACTAAAGAATAGTTATTTGGCACCTTGCAAGCATTTGAGATGAGAAAGTTTAGGAAAGAAGAAAAGACAAAATTTTTTTTTAAGGCAATGAAGATTGAAGATGATCTAGAGAGTGATGGTTCTGATGAGTTGGAAGCGAATTTCACTAGAAAGTTGAAGAAAGGTGCCAAAAAGTATAAAGGTATGTTTCCCTTTAAATTTTTTAGTTGTGGTAATATTGATCATTATGCTTCAAGATTTTTGAATAAAGTTGTACATAAGAATAACAAGGATTATAAAGATAAGGATGGAAAGGATAATAAATACAAGTTGTATTATCTTAAAGAAGAAGCTAGAATTTTTTAGGATGAATCTAATTATGAGGGTGATGATAGTGAATGCTTATTTTTAGCTTTGGAGAATAAATCTATGTTTGCTAACTTGGGAAAATGTGCAAGGAAGAATTCTCTATATAACAAAAAGAATAAGATGGAAGGTACTTTGGTCACTTCCTTTTATGCAAGACAGGATAATGAATACTAGGTGATTGATAGTGGATGTCCTAATCACATGATTGGAGATAAGAGTACGTTCACTAAACTTGAAAAGTATGATGATGGTTTGGTCATGTTTGGTGATGATTCGGGAGATAATATTTGTGAGAATGGTACAATTAGTTTTGATGGATTACACAATACTGATGATGTATATTATGTAAAGGGTTTGAGGCATAACCTTTTGAGTGTTGGACACATGTATAGCAATGGTTTTAAACTTGTGTTTCAGAATAATACCTATGAAATCAGAAAAGGATCTAGAGATATGGTTGCTACTAGAAGGAGAACTCATGGAAACATCTATCAGCTTAAGGGAGTTGATGGTCAATGCCTTGTATCTTAAGTTAGTGAAAGTTGGTTATGTCACTGAAGGATGGGACATGTAAACTTTAATAATCTAGTCAAAATCAGTTCAAGAGATGTTGGCCAAGGTCTACCTAGAATCACAAGGCCTACTAATACTATTTGCAAAATTTGTTAATTGGGGAAATAGACAAGATACAACTTTAAGGGAAAAGATCAATCTACTACCAGAATGCTGGAATTAATTCATATCGACCTCTGTGGTCCAACTAGAATAGCAAGCCTAAATGGTGATAGGTATTTTATGCTCCTTATTGATGATTATTCTCAAATCACATGGGTTTCTTTTCTTATAGAGAAGATTTGGGCTCTAGATAGGTTTAAAGTGTTCAAAGCAAGAGTGAAAAATGAAGTAAATTCAAAAATAAAATGTTTGAGATTTGATAGAGGTGGAGAATTCACTTCTAGTGCATTTAATAAATTTTGTGAACATCATGGCATAAAGAGACAATTTTTTGCTCTAAGAACCCCTTAGTAGAATGGGGTAGTTGAGAGGAAAAAATGGACATTATGGGAAGCTGCAAGAACCATGATGAAATAATCAAATGTACTCGATGTGTACTGGAGAGAGAAAATACACACTATTGTTTATGTTCTTAATAGAGTTTAGATCAGACGCAGTTCAACATAAAGACTCCTTTTGAGTTATGGACTGGTAAGACTCCTACTGTGAAATACTTCAAGGTATTTAGAAGTAGATGTTTCATTAAAAGAGATGATGAAAATCTTGGAAAGTTTGATGCTAGATGTGATGAAGGAATTTTTCTTGGGTACTCTACTACTAGCAAAGCATATAGATGCTTCAATAAAATATTGAGGAAGATTGTTGAAAATGCTAATGTGAAAGTTGATGAAGACATGCACAAACCTATTGAGATAAGTGAAGTTGAACCTAATGATCCTATCTATGGAAAAGTACTTGAAGAGAATAAGGAGGAGGAAGAAGATGAAAAAGAACAGATTAAGGAAGAAGAGGAGAATGAACCATAACTTTTTTTTAAGACTCCTAAGTATGTACAGAAGAATCATCTCGAGGAACAAATAATAGGAGATAAGAGTGAAGGTGTGAAGACAAGAAGTAAAGAAGCAGCTGAGGTAAATATGTGTTTACTCTCTAAACTTGAACCTAAGTCTGTGAGTGAAGCATGTGAAGATGAGATTTGGATGAAAGCTATGAAAGAAGAGTTGCAACAAATAGAAAAGAGTCAAACATGGGAATTAGTTCCTAGACACATGAATAAGAATGTAATTGGTTCAAAATGGGTTCTATGGTATAAGTTGAAAGAAAATGGTGAAGTTATAAGGAATATGGCAAGAATTGTATGCAAGGGATACTCACAAGTAGAAGGAATAGACTTTGAAGAGACATTTGCCCCTATGGATAGAATGGAAGCTATAGGAATGTTCTTCACATTTTCTTCCTAAAAGGTTTTAAAAGTATATCAGATGGATGTCAAGTCAACATTTCTAAATGGTGAATTGGAGGAAGAAGTATACATGGAACAACTTGAAGGATTTTAGTTATCTAACAAACTGGACATGGTTTGTAAGTTTAAGAAGGAATTGTATGGACTAAAGGAAGCTCCTAGAGCTTGGTATGCAATATTGGATAGATACCTGAAAAAGAAAAGATTCGGCAAAGGCTCTATTGACAACAATCTTTACTTCAAAGTACAAGGTAAAAAAATGTTGATAGTAGTTGTATATGTTGATGATATTATCTTTGATGGAAATGAAGGAATGTGTGGGAATTTTTTTGAAGAAATGCAAAAATAATATGAAATATCCATGATTGGTGAGTTGAATTTATTTCTTGGTCTTCAAGTAAATCAATCTAATAAGGGGATATTCATTTCACAATCTAAGTATGTGAAAGAGTTATTGAAGAAGTTTGGAATGAACGACTCCAAACCAGTTAGTACTCCTATGGTAACTAGATGTAAGTTGAGTAAAGATGATGAATCTACTAAAACTAATAAGAGAAAATACATATATATGATTGGTCCAGACTATTGTATCTTACTACTACCAAACTGAATATTATGCATGTATTATGTCTAGTTTCCATATTTCAAGCAGATCCTAAAGAGGCACATGTTATAGTTCTAAAGAGGATATTTAGATATCGTAAAGGTACACTAGATTATGGCTTATGGTATCTTAAGGGTATTGATTTCACCTTGAGTGCTTATACCAATGTAGTTTGGGTTGGTTGTGTGGATGACCAGAAGAGTACCAGTGGAGGTTCTTTCTTTCTTGGAGGTAGATTGGTTTCTTGGTTGAGTAAGAAATAAGACAAGTTTATTTATTCACTATAGAGGTAGAATATATTGTTGCAGTATCCTGCTACACATAGGTTTTGTGGATGAAGCAAACTCTGAAAGACATTGGAGTAATATGTGATGAGCTTATTCCTATTCTCTGTAACAACACAGTGTTATAAAAATTTCAAAGAATCTAGTTATGCATTCAAGAACAAAGCACATATCTGTCAAATATCATTTCTTGAGAGAAAAGGTGTTGGAGAATGAAGTCAAATTGGATTATGTGACAACAAAAGAACAAATTGTAGATATATTTACTAAGGCTCTTCCAAAGGATACTTTCAAGCATCTTAGGGAGAAGTTGGGGGTCATTGGTCCTCCGAACTAGGTGCACATGAAGGTGCATTAGTCTAGTGAATTCATATAATATTCATTTATCTAGATTGATAAATGAGTCTACTCCACAAAGGGAGTAGAAAAGGTTTTCATTGTTGCAGTATGAGTTGAATGGGTGCACTCCTAAGGGGGAGTAATCAATTTTTTTTATCTTTTCCATTGATGTCAAAAGGGGAGAGAAAGTCATGCGAAAAATAGTTTCCAAGGAAGAGAAGGTGTTCTCCTAGAATATTGTGCAAGATGTCTTTTATTGTTTTTCACATCATGTGTTGCCATCAATGAAAAAGGGGGAGGTTGTTCCAAGTATGATCAAGTTTGGTGGTGTTGTCATTGATGTCAACATAGTTCAGTATGTAGCATTTTGTACATGTATAGTTGAGATGCTATGAGTACATGGAGCTATCCTTATGATGTTGCAGATATGCTGAAATGATGAGTTTCCAAGCGATCTTGAGAAAATTAATAAAGAAGAGAAGTTAGAGTTATGAATGTGTTCAAAATGTACTTTAGTATGTGCTCCACATTTTTCCTATGTTGATCCTATGCTTGTGTGGATATGAAAGGTTTCTAATAGTGATCTAGTGGTGATATTTCCTAAGTTGAAGCTTTTGGTTTGATGGGATGTGAAAGTTTCATTCATCGATGTGTGGATTGTTCTGGTAGAGTTAGTCTTCTGTGGACTGGGAGAAATGTTTCCACTCTACAGTCCTTTGTTCTTCTATTTCAGATCTTACAGATTTGGAATATGTCTTATATTGGTGTTCTCTTGGTTCTGAAAAAGATACGTGTGGTTTGGTGATTTGGAAGCCATGTTTTTGAGTTTTTATATGTATTTACATAGGTCATATGGACTATTGGAAGGAGTTCGATGTTCGAAGATCATTTCACTTGCTACAAATGTATCTGAAGGAACGTAAGACATGTGTTCTCATGCATAATGAAGCGTTTTGCATCATAAGTGTGTTATCTTCTTATTGGGAAGCATGTACATAAATGTTCATTTGTGTTTTCATTAGGTTTGGCTTATCTAGTCTATACTCTTCATTTAAAGAATTAAATTTAATTAAGGAAGCATGTGGTTGATTCGAGACATTATTTTTGGTCTTCGTTAAGTATTTTATTGGTCCACTCTCATTCTTTTCCAGCATGGGAATGTTGAGTTGTCAACCTAATTTGATTTTATGAAATGAAGTTTATGTGGCTAACCTTGGAGAAATATTTTAAGTTTGAGGATGGTATAAATTCAAGTTGGATAGAAAATATTTGGAATTGGATAAAAAAGTGATGAAGTAAGCCACAAATCAAAAGAAAAAGTGTGTGAAAGTGAGTTGAGGCAACAATACTTCATTGTGTTAGATTCCTAAAGGTAGTGAGTTGAAGGTTTCTACAATATTTTGATCAAGGCTATAGATGTGTATTTAATGTTTTGGTGGATCTGTTGTTCTCTTTTGTATCTATAGGCAGTGAGTCTCCTTGTTGGATAGTGATTCCTTTTTGTAGGTAGTGAGCCTTTGTATTTGGATAGTGAGCCTTTGGCAGTGAGCCTTTGTATTCGGTTTTATAATCTCTTATATTGTGAGTTAATCCTCACCATGGTTTTTCCATGTAAAAATCTGGTGTTCATCATGTTGATTTTACTTTTTGTTATTTGCATTTCATGTTCATACTTAATAACAAAATAGTGTGGTTGTGGGATTGATAAGTGTTGAAGTTTTGAATTTTAATTTGTGTGACAACTAATTCACCTCCATCTAATTTGTCTTGTTCCTTTTAACACACACACACACACAGATGTATTTATATCCATAAATGCATATATGTAAAGATATATATCTATGTGTGAACATATAAGAGTACAATGAAAACATAAGATGTGAAGTAAAGAATATATGATACAAAGTATTGAGATTTCAACACAGGTAAAACATTTAACAATAATTATAGTAACATATTTTACATTAAATGTATGATATTTAGTTGTATTGGATAGCCAAAAGATACACACACACATAGATATATATAATAATAATAAAAATGCAAGCTGAATGGCACAATTATTTTGAATATAAAGGAGTCTAACAAATGATTTTACAAGCTTATATCGATTTTGTAAATGAACAAGAGACACAAAATATAAAGGATCCTTTTATGACATAAATGACAAATATAAACCCTAAGAAATAATAGAAAATGAAGATGCTTTCTACTGAAATTATATAAACACACAACAAATGAAGAATACCTCCATAAGTAAGATGTATTCTATTATATTCAGCTAGTAAATGAATAGTCAACTTATTGAATTTGTAAATGAATGTATACAATTATATATATATATATATATACATATATATATATATATACATATATATATACATATATATATATATACATATATATGTATATATATATGTATATATATATATGTATATGTATATGTATATGTATGTATACAAAGTATTGAGATTTCAACACAAGTGAAACATTTATATATTGGAATATTGGAGTAAATGAATGCTAGTCTATTGTATTGGACAATCAAAGGATACTCACATGTATATATATGTGATGAAAATGCAAGTTGAAGTGTACAGTTATTTTGAATATAAAGGATTCTAATGGATGATTTCATGTAAGCTTATATCAGTTTTTTAAATGAACAAGAGACACATAATATAAAGGATCGTTTTATGAAATAAATGAAAAATATAAACCCTAAGAAATAACTGAAAATGAAGATGTTTTCTATTGTTTTTAGTTGGCATATATAAACACATAGCTTATTGAATTTGTAAATGAATGTGTACAATTATATATATATATGTATATGTGTGTGTGTGTATATATATTTACACATCTATATACATATGTATACACACACACACACACACATATATATATGTATATATATGTATATACATACATACATATACATACATATATATATATATATATGTATATATATATGTATATACATACATATATATACATATATATATATATATATGTATATATATATGTAGACACACACACACACACATATATATATATATATAAATATATATAAATATATATATATATATATGTAGACACTAAAAAATGCCCTGAACGATATCATGCACTCGAATAAGGTATACTAACATCATTTACTCTTGAAACCCATCCTCTTTTCGGGTATGTGGAGGATCATCGTGCAAAAAACAGGCCCTTAAGTGGCAAAAAATTTAGAAAAATCAGTGTTAGGCAACTTCAAGTAAATATTTGAATAAGTTATCTATATTATTTCAAAAATATGTAAAAATAGAATTTGTAGAAAATTGAATGTAGTTTCTAAAATACTAGGTTTATTTAAAAATAAATAAAATCTATTTGGTGAATATTTGAAATTTCAATGCAGTAGTACTTAAATTTCAGGGAAAAAATAAGAAGTAGGTGTCTGTCTGACCACCCTAACCATAACAAAATGATAATATTTTTCTGTAAGATTTTATATATAAGTATAGGACTCATGTCTGGATGTGATGCATATTTTTTTGTAATTTTTTCCAAGTAAATAATTAATTATGAATTTTTTATTACAACTTTTAGAAAATATAAAAACTCCTCTGTCTGACCACCTTAACTTGGTCAAAACTTCATGAAATTTAATTTTTCTTTTTTTAATCCTATATTATGTGAAGCATAGAATGTGATGCATGTTTTGGATTCAAAAATATGATACTGTTTGAAAGTTATAGATTTTTTCAATCAGCTTATCAATCAGGACTTTAGTCATAATTCTAATAGAAAATGAATAATAATAATTTATTAAATTCAAATTAAATCATAATTTATATTTTTGGAAATCTGAGAATCTCCTCTAAAAACCCTTTTCGTTTTATTAATTTTGGGTGAAAAAAAAGTCGTCAGCCACATACCCTCATAATATTGCCACTTTTTGGCGCACCATGATCCTGCACATACCCTTTCACTTAATTAATTAAATTATCCTAGATATTTAATTAATTACATCATTTGCATCAATTAACCTAATTCATTTAATCAAGTTAATTCCCCTTTTTCACGCTAACATTTATTCTCATTAAATTAAATAAATCAAACTATTTAATTTAATTCCCTAAGTCTTATTTTTCAATTAAATAACCCTAAATTATTTAAATAAATTTCATTTCACCTTCCCCCTTTCATTAAATCATTTAATTTAGTGAATATCACTTTATTCTTCTAAATCCCCTAATTGCATGCTTAAAACCATTTTTAATTAGCAATTATCTAATTAATATAATTTCCCTCCCACTTGCAAGGGAATATTCCCTCCCCTTTTTTGCACAATTAAACTCTATTTTAATTTGCAAAATATTTCTTTTCATCACCCATGAGAATATTTCAAAGAATATTCTCTCTCCTCCAATCATTTGAAAAAGGGAGTATTCTGACTTAGCTTCATATGCAAGTTAACTAAATGTGACTTCTTGCACAAGTTAACTTTTGACCTCTTGTATAGGTCAAAACTGTGCTTGTTTGGAAGGAATGAAAACCCTTGATTAAATCTCATCTTGTATTCTCATCCGTTGATGAGAATCCATGATTCATGCCTCCAATTTCCTCCATCCTTGACCATTGATTAGCTTTTTTGATCTCAACACTTCATTTCTCATTCGCTCTCCTATAAATAGTTCACTATTTGGAAACAAATGGATCCATCTTTCAGAAAGAAATTTTATGTTGTTGAAATCACTCATATGCACACTCATATTTAGCTCACATTTATCATATTTTATTTTAAATTAGGGGTATGTGCAAGATCATGATGGGCCAAAAAGTGGCAATATGTAGCTGATATGATGGTCCATGCGGCTAATGAATTTATTTTTACCCAAAATTGATGAAATGAAAAGGGTTTTTAAAGGATATTCTCAGCTTTCCACCAATATAAATTATGCTTTACTTTCAATTTAATACATAATTATTGTTCATTTTTTATTTGAATTATGACAAAAGTCATGATTGATAGGATGATTGAAAAACATCTATAGCTTTCAAATGGTACTTTTGAATCTGAAACATGCGTCACATTCTAAGCTTTGTATACTATAGGTTTTAAAACAGAAAAATTGAATTTCATGAAGTTTTGACCAAGTTAGGTTGGTCAAACATATGATTTTTTATATTTTTTAAAAGTTATAATAAAAATTCATAATTAATTATTTAATTAAAAAAAAATTACAAAAAAATATGCATCACATCTGGACATGAGTACTCTACTTATATCTAAAATATTATAGAAAAATATTATCATTTTATTGTGGTTAGGGTGGTCAGACAAACACCTACTTCTTATTTTTTCTTTGAAATTTAAGTACTACTGCATTCAAATTTCAAATTTTCACCAAATAGATTTTTTATTTTTTTTAAATAAACATAGTAGTTTAGAAACTAAATTCAATTTGCTACAAATTTTATTCTTACAAGTTTTTGAAATAATATAATAACTTATTCAAAATTTTACATCAAGTTGCCTAACTCTAAATTTTTTTATTTTTTTGCCACTTAAGGGCCTATTTTTTCCATGATGTTCGTGCACATACCCTTAGTTGCATAATAGATTAGATTCCATTAATGGATTCCATAATGCATCCGTTTAGCTAATTAGATAATAATGTCTTGAATATTTTTAGTTTAAATCTCATTTAGGCTAGCTTAGAAATTACATATTTGAATTTTTAACATAAATCATGGTAGATTAGCTTTTGCATGTAATACTCATTTTAGCATAAACCATGTTTTTAATCACATCTCACAACCGTTTCATCGATTCTCTTCAATAAAATTGATTGAAACAAGCTCACTGATCATGGGATTGGGAAAAGGGTCGCTGTTCCACATCAACATGACACCACTCCCAAAATGGGATAAGTTTCAAATGGGTTAGAATAGATATTTGAAATGTTTTCATAATTTATAATGATTTGTTTTAATGAATGTTTAGTTTAACTTCAAATCGATTGATCTTGTTTATATTGAGTATTAGTGGCTTTGTTTTGCTTTGATTCTTCATGGATTAAGCATAATCAACCCATACTAATATCCTCGGTCACAATATACATACAATATATATACATACAGAAACACATATATATACTGAATATATATACACATACAAACATATATATATACATATATATGTATATATGAGTGTTTTTGTGTGTGTGTGTGTATATATATAGACACAAACACACTCATTATATACACACATAGACACACTTGTATATAGATGTATATACACATATAATTAAAATGCAAGCTCAGAAACAACCAAAAATAGTAAATGAACACATAGATTATTGAATTTGTAAATGGGCTTGCAAGAAATAACCTATTACCAAAAAGGACCATCATTTAGTTATAAAAAATAAAAAGACACTGCATAAATATAACTCTTAAATGCACAGTTCATGAAAATAACCATAAGTAGAATGAACAATGTATAGTTATTGAAAATGTAAGCTACGAAGTAAAGAATATATGATACAAAGTATTGAGATTTCAACATAGACAAAACATTTACAATAATTAATAGCACATTTTATAGTAAATGAAATAATTTGTGTTGTATTCAACAGTGATAGGATAGAAATTTCAACAGAGGTAGATCGATTATAGACTTGGTTTTTAAAAAATATGCACAAAAAACTAACCAAAGGTTTCATGATAATAATTCCTTAGTCATAGGAATACATAAGTATGTTTTTAGATAGATGCCAAATAATCTAGGCAAGGGTTTCATGAAATTAATTCCTTAAGCACATATATTTGGAAAAAGCAAAGGGTTTTTAAGTATATGGTGTATAATAAATGGGCTTGTTGATTTACGCCCATATTCACATCAATTTTTTATAAAAAGGTCAAAGCAAAAAAAACTCATTTTATGCATAAATGTGGTCAAATCCACAAGATTCCTCATCATTTCAGTAGACAGAATCATGAAACATTGGAGTTTACTAGGATATGAGTGCACACTAAAATGGGGAGCAAGAAATATTTGTTTAACCCCAAAAGACCCATGGGAAAAAGACCACCACCATGACCCAAAAAAATTAAACAACACATGGTGAAAAGGCATTGAAGAGGAATGATTTATTTTATAAACAAGAAGTAATAATTTTTTAATCAGTGAATAAACCCTTCATGGGTTGTGAAAGATGCAAAAAAAATGATTAGCGAGTACCATTGATTGCATTTTGAAAGGAGAATGATGTTTGTTGTTACCTCAAGCTGTGGAGAGAAACACGAGCTATGGAGAGAAACATGAGCCATCTAGAAGCATCCATCTCCGTGAGAAACTTGTAGCCAGTGTGTAGTGAAATGATGGAAATGTGTGGGATACCCTAAAAAAATCATTAATCATATGCATCTACCAGACCTGAAATAAAGTTTAATTGGGGTGTGTTGGGGATTTCCACCAAACCCAAGAGCACCAACTATAAATAAAACCTTCATAGATATGAGAGAAGCTCGAGGATCTTTCACTAGGAAAAAAATGGATTAAGATCTAATTTTACATGTTGTACAATGTGCCTTATAAAGGCTAGAAAAATAGGTAAGGGGTGTAAAAACTATCCACAAAGGAAAAAACCACCTGATTAATTAAATGCATTATTAAACTATAATGCAAGCCTACATAAACTTAAGCATAAATATGCTATTTACTCTAACATCCCCCCTTAAGTGCAACTTATGGAGAATGCAAATGTAAATATGAAGATGCAATACAGGTCCCAACTACATAACCATGTTAGGTACCCATTTACAATGTATAAAAGAAATCTCTCACAACTAGAGAAAAGGAGAAAAAACCTGTGAGAAAAAAACCCTATCCAAAATCTAGAGAAAAGAAAAAAAATGATTCATGGATGGAGGATTTAATCACACCCCCAAGGACTACATACATCATGTATATACAATCAACATCCCCCCCATAAGAGGGAAAGAGAGAGACTATATAGCCCCCCCACAATGTGTAATCACCTGCAAAAATGGTAAGTTCTTGAAGAAAAACCATGATCAAGTGTCAAGAAAAAACTTGTCTCCCTTTTGGAAGAAGCAAAACCAAATACAAATGTAGGTATGCTTTCCATTCTAGATAGGAATTGAAAGAAACAAGAAAGAGAATGTATGATGATGTCTCTGAAATCTGCTCATGTCACCAAGACCTTGAAAAATGATGCCATAAACCAATCAAGAACATGCCCAATCACAAAAAAAGATGACAAACAAAGTACCACTAGAAACTAATCCTGAACAATCTATAGAGATTGAGATGGAGTGAAAATAGTTGCACCACAACTATCATCAAATAGCAGGGATTTACCCTCAAATGTGTCCTCCAAATCTAAAATGTGAGATTCCATGAACAATGAACCAATGTCTGACAAATGAGAATCCCAAGCAGGAAGACAATGAAATACTGGTTGTGATGAATCAATGTACGTGCTCAATGAATCGTCAACACAAAATGAATGGTCTTACAAAACAGGAATGATAGGATCCTCACTCAGTGACTTTGCACAATGAATCATTGAAGGTGAAGGTATATCAACTGTCCCTGATGGAGAAAAAAGAGCATCTAAATAACCCTCGTCGTCCTCATCTAAAGACTCAAAGTATTACAAAACTTCAAACTCTTGCATAGTAGCGTGATCATAGGGTATCATGTTTGAAAAATGAAGAGGAAAAAGACAATCTAAAACAGGATCATCTAGGAATAGTGGGGTATTAGGATCTCCATGTATTTCCCAAATTTTAGTCCAAAGAATATATGAACACTCAAAATGATCAATAGCATCCAAAGTGGCATCATCTGTATGCATTTCAATAAATCCTAGGACATGATCCCTTTTGCAATTCTGTGCAAATTTATTACTATCAGTACCAAGAAGGGGAAACATATTATATAGATGTGGACAAATGAAGGTATCTAAGATGTTTTATGATACCATCTCTCCATTGTTCATAGTTTCTCCTTTTCAACATAATCATAGTGGGATGCAATGAAACCCCCGTAATCAACTATGGAAAAACTCTAAAAATAAAAAGAAAATAACCTTCAATAACAATTAGAAACTCCCATATACTACAAATGAAGGCTTCCCAAAATACTTGAAGAAGAAGAAAAAAGGCTAAGAATCAAGCAACTCCAACAAGCACAACACCAATATTGAACTTCAACAGATTAAAATCACCACAAAATAGAAAACTATGAGATAAATTTGTCAACCACTGCAAAGGTGACAAAAATGCCTTCCCATTGATATGTGGTTTGAAAAAATTGGCCTTCATTTGCAAATGATATGCAAAAATGAAAAAAGGCTTATAAAGGTACTTCTAGAGCTCTCTGTCACACCGTACAACCACAAAATCCACAAGGGATAAAAATTGAGCCTCTTAGGCCATGTGAACTCCAAATCACCAAGTTCAAGCACAAGGAACCAAGTCGCCACCAAGTAATATACACTTTCAAGGCAAATCATGTAGGCACAAGAAGGGACCTTCCACTGGTCACATGAGCTTTTTCTCACACTATGCTTGAGGGCACCAAGAAAAAAAAAGCCTATTCAAAACTGCTTTCCCAACAATGTGGGATAAATGCTTCTGAAAGACACTTCCAAAAGGGAACTTGGGCCCGTGCACACACTTGGGTTGCACAACAACTTGAACTCTAAATATTTAGGGAAAACTTTATAAAATATAAAGTTTGAAAAAATTCATTGCACCTCTAACAACCAATCGAATCAAATTTCAATAAATGGTGATTCAAATGCATCAAAATTCAATCACAGCCTGCAAATAGGAAAATTTGGCCACCTTCAAATTATGAATTATCACTGTAGAAAGAAAATGGACCTCCCTTTCATGGATCAGCTCATGTGCCTCAACAAAATAGCGGCTTTATCAAACAATTCAAATTACCACAATAACAAATGACTCAAGTCACATCCACCACCTTTTCACAATAAGAACGATGTCCTAATAGAACAACTCATGGTTTGCACAACCCACACCCTCCACAAATATATCTCAAGCACTATGATTGATCCATAAAATAGTCATAACTTGTACGATCTAGATTGCACCTTCCACACCAAAATGTGGCCTCAATTGGTAATGAAATTCACTACACAAGAAAAATGAACGTCTTGAATAACAATCTACAATCTCCAACAAATTAAATTTCGCATTTCAACTAGACAAACCACACGCCCAAACTAGAACTCGTTTGGAAAAGGAAATGATGCTTCTAGACAAAAAACCTAGTGCTCAATAGAAAGTCAGGATTTCAAAAGTATGGAAAATTTTAGCAAACAAAAATTATGACCTCCAATGAAGAAACAAATTTGTAGCCAGCAAACAAGAGAAAATCAATAATCAACTTAAAAATTTTAAAAAAATTCAAATGCCTAAAAAATAAACGATCTCAGAACTAATGAAAACTCTTAATGGTGGAAGGAGGGAAGAGTGGTATTCTCTAATACCATGTTTGGGATTTCCACCAAACCTAGGAGCACCACCTACAAATAACACCTTCACTGATACGAGAGAAGCTCAGGGATCTTTCACTAGGAAAAAAGTGGATTGAGATCTGATTTTACATATTGTACAATGTGCCTTATAAAGGCAAGAAAAATAGGTAATGGGTGTAAAAGCTACCCACATGGGAAACAACCACCCAATTAATTAAATGCACTATTAAACTATAATGTAAGCCTAAGTAAACTTAAGCATAAATATGCTATTTACTCTAATAGGGTGTATGTGTTTTGGTGTCTGCTGCTAATGATTGGCAATTAATATCTAGGTGTGATTTTAAATGGGCACCAAAATAAACCTCTAACGTGGTAATGTGAATTAGACCCATTGAATTTTGAGAAAATTTGAATGATAAAATAGTTATAATTTCATGTTAATAGTGACACAATTAGGTATTTAAAAAAAAATTCTTGGGTGGTTATAGCAGTGGACAATTAGGATGTTAGGTGGTGACGAGTAGACAATGCCTCTAAAAGGTGACTTTTTGACCCCTGCGCGCATATCAAACATTCTCGTATTCGACTGAATTTCCCACAAGCCAAAAAAATAGCTATAAGCACTTAACTCGTGAGCAAAAAAACTCATAATTTTTTTTTTCAATTCGACATACAATTTGAATTCTACAGTTGCACGAAGTTAACCCTGGTGGATACTGGGACATCTCCCCTATATGAGTATTTCTTTAGTAATGCTAAAAAATATCAAGTTAGGAATTTAGAAAGTTGAGCATTTGAGCATTTCTTCTCAAATTTAATTTGGTTTTACCAGCTTTACAACCCTTCCATCGGATCATTTATTCCCTTTGGTTGATTTAATTTTCTTTTGTCTCATGAACCTTTTAAATTTCTCATAAAACTATGCCTTTAAAAAATTTAATCTCACGAGCACATTAAAAATTTTCCTTGACAAACTTCAAAGGTTGTGAGTAAAAAAGGCATAAATTTTTACTGGTGCAACACTTTTTTATAATTCCTTTAAGTTCATAAAAATATTATCACAATCAAAACCCAAAAATATAATTTCATTTCAACTGAATAAAACGTTTAATTTAATAGTTTATGTAATTTTCCCATCAAAATTGAAGCTTGAATATCTTGAAAACTGGGAGGTGGGTTGATGAGAAAACTAACCAAATTTGAAATGAAATCATCAAACTAATATCCATAAAATGGATTTGCATGAAATTTCATGATTTTTGAAATTTAATTATTTCTGCAATTTTCATCAATGCAGATAGTCAATTTCAAGTACAAATGGAACAATGAATTTAATCATTCTTTGATTTATAGAGTTTGGCATCACCAGAATTTTTCAATCAAATGGGATTGTGATGCTTTGAGATAGGTTTGATAAATTAGGACTATGGGATGTAGGAATGTTCATATTAGAGGTGTACAACCAAAAACAATTTGCATAAGCTGAAAACCATAATCAATTTGTCTAGGTAAAACCTTGAACCACTGCCTCCATGCAAAAACAATGTTTAGAATAGAGGCGTGCAATGAATTTGTTTTTGCATAAGTTGATTATCAATTCATCTAGGTATTTTTTTTTAAACATGCTGAATTTACATCTCACTATTTGTCAGGCATAAAATTCTCTTGTTAACAAACTACAAGCTCTGAGGGAAATGGAAAAAAGAAAAATCTCATATCTTCAAATGGTTGAAACAGAGGCACAAAACTGCTATCAAGGGATTTTAGTGAATCTACCATATTATTAATCTACACTTGGGTGGTATAGGAATTGACGAGCTCATGTATAAGGCTTGCAACAAAGTAGATATTATTTTCAAGAAACATTTTTGTGGTTGTATGCTCTTCCCTAGAATGTTGTTCTTTCTTGCCATGGAATGTTGTGCTCTTTAAATTTGAATATTTCTGTCATACGAAGTGCATAACTACAAAATGTGGTCCAAGCATTATAATACCACACATGGGCCATTCCAGGTCCATGTGCCCTTCCTAGGAAAAGAAGGGAAAAACATTAGGGAAACATGCATGATATTTTGCTCTCTTCCATTGATTAGACATGCTATTCAAAATTATTTTTGCAAAAATGTAAACCCCAGGAAATTATCCATTGGCCAATAGGGAGGGAGATAAATTGCAATTTTTTATGCAAGAAAATAAAATGAAAATAGAAACTTTTTCTTAACGTCAAATTATATCCTTCTCTTGCTTCCTAATGAACATATTAATATGCTAGGTTTTCTCAAGTGATAACATTAATATCTTGCCTATAAAGATAGGGACTAATAGATAAATAAATTTTTATTAATCCCCTAAATCTAGTATTACAATACAATTTAATGGGATCTTTTTCCCAACAAATAGGAACTTAGACAAGAAATTCAAACCTTATGAACCCCGGCTAGCAACTAGGTTTGGGTTCACACAAAGAGAGGTGGACTCACATAGAAAACTTGCACTAATTGTTTTCCATGCCACATTATAAATAAATATTTTAGTCCTATTATCCTCTCTTGAAAACTCCCTATATGTCCCCTTTATATATCTTATTAATTTTTTTGTTTAAATGTATGTTCCAAAGAGTTGTAGAAATAGGGGAAGAGCAGATACAAAAACAAAACATAGAACAAACTTAAAATTTAATATTACTCAAAATTGAAATATTGAATAAGCTTTACATCTTATCTTCGAGTCATTCATAGACATAATTATATTAACTGAAACATCTTACAATAGACTCATATTTTCACTAGTCGCTTCAAACAACACTCTACAGCTTTGTAGAGTTAGACTCTACTTCATAGAGAATAATAGTTACCACCTCATTACAACATGTATAAAATATAAATGGCTATGGTGGAGAGAGAGAGAAGGATAAAATACTATTATTATATGACCCATAAAGCATGTGGAACAAGCTGAGAAGTTAATGCAATATCATATCAAATGTTTTCCAAAATCTATCTTAAATATTTTCCTTTAATGTTGACATTTGTTTGCTAGTATACAGAGGACAAAGATTAGATGGAACAATTAATGAGGTGGTTGTGATTAATATCTCCAACACTCTTTCTTAATCACAACTACCAATTACCTTCCTTTTGACTTCTTTTACCAATGATGCGACATTGACAATATGATTTTTGTGTGTTGCTGCATAGAATCTATTCAACTAATTGCGGTCCTTTTTCTATACCTTTATTTTCTCTCTCATGGTTGTAACCAAGTCTGCAGACTTTCTAGAATCTTCTTTTTCACATCAACTCCAAGATCTTTATATCTTTTCTCAAACATTTTATTTGTTGACCTAACTTTAAACCATTTTCAACTTTTTTTTTTGGCTCCCTCAAGCTATTGTGGTAGTCCTTCAAACCATTTATTTTTAAAACTTCAAAAGTTTAGTGTAGAAGTACACTCACTATTTTCATAATGTGTTACAATACAATGATCAAACGTCTCTTGTTTTCTATCTTTGATGACATATGAATTCTTATACTTGAACAATATTTTGATCATACCTGTGATCTTCTTCCAATTTGGTCCATAGACCCATCCGCAATCCATTCTTATGCATCCTATCAATGATTCATTCTTCCAATATTTTATTCAAACAAATTTTCTCATGATAATTATTTAATCCACATATACTGCAAGGATGTAAATTCCAACACTTGTCATTTGTATGACCTTTCCTATTACAGTGTGAGCAATGCAAACTTCCCTTTTCATGAAATGACTTCTTAATGCTTGTAAAATCATTTGTGTTTTCTTTACCTCTATACTTGAGACCTTCATACTTTGGCCTCATAATTGGCTCAATTGGATCACTCATTCCTTGTTCATGTTTTCCTAATCCTTGACCTATGTAACCCATTCTTTTCATAATTTTTAAACCAACATTGTTTTCAAAACAGCAAGGAGCTTTGGCAGAATCAAATATATTATCACAACTAGCAAGATTTAAAAACTCTTTAACATGTTCAACTTGACATCTTTTAGCACCAATATCTTCAGAAAAATCACACTTACCAAATTAAGAACATAAATATTTTATTCCACATGAAACATCACAAATGGAAGGCTTTGACTTCACACATTCATTGTATGCTCCTAATTTATCATTCTCTTCTTTTAATTTTGTGATTTCCTTTAGTTGTAAGTTATTTGCTTCTTCCAATCTCTTTAATTTTTCTTCCAAGTCTTCATTCTTTTTCTTAAACTCATCAAATGAATTTAGTACCCTTTGTTCAAATTCATTATTTCTTTTCTTAATCTCTTTAAATTATTTTAACTTTTCCTCTAGCTCTCCATTTTTATCTTTGACTTTTCCCAATTCTTTCTCAAGATCATAATTTTCATATAATAGTTTACACTTCTCTTTTTGCATCTCTTTTGTTTTTTTTAGCCAAAGAGCATATTGCTCATATATATTTATATTATTTATAAAATAATGTGTACATATTATATTTACATGCTCTTTATAGCTAGTTTCCATTGAGTACATTTTCCTAAGCAAATTTTATACCTTCTCATCACTCCATCGCTAAGTCACGAAAAACCCAAACCTCAAAACCTCTTGTCATAGGCCATGGATTTCTAAAAACCCATGACTTACTAACATCAAAGAGAACCTCAAAGCCGCTAAGTCAGGAGGTTATGGAACTCTAGAACCATGTCCACCATATTGGGTCCTACACAAAATGCTACCTTCTTATTACTCGATCGCTAAGTCACTAAGTCACAAAAACAATTGAACCTAAGAACCTCTTGTCGAAGGTTATGAATTTCTAAAAGCCAATGACTTGACAACAACAAACAAAGCCTCAAATCTGCTAAGTTGGGAGGTTATGAAACTTTGGAATCCCACAAATTAAGTTAGAAAAACTTGGAACCTAGCGACTTAAGTAACAAACCATTTCCTACTAATAGAAATTTGATCAAACAAGTAACTTTTTCTAGGCGATATTCAACTGTTTGTCTAACAATGTAGAGGCCTAAACATCTGTACATTTGAGGCACCATTTACATTGAATCAAGTCTCTTCTATATGCCAATGAAAGGATGGGGGCTCTTATCAATGGGAGTGGTAGTCTTCATCGGGACTAAATGTATAGTCTCTTTGAAAAGCTAATTGAAGCCTCATGCGTGAGACAAATAGTGGTTGGTGGGGCTCAAAGTGAGGTCTTGGTGTAGGAGCACCATTAAATGAGTTTTTTCCATTTAAGGTTTTGAGATCTAGACTTTAGAAATTAGGAGTTTTTTTATTAGAATAAGGTCATTAGTACAATTTCAGGATGTAATAATTCATTTGTGATAATTCTTAGGTGTTTAGGTGGTAGAGTTTTCAAAATGTGCAAAAAAGTGCTAAGTTGTCAAATTAAAATAATGAAAGGTTGTAAAAGTGCACTAAAGAGGAAGACCAACGGTCATCTCATTCAAATGTTAGTTTTGGAAATTGAATCTATTTGTATTTGGTGGGAAATAGTTTAAAAACCTCATTGAACTTGAATGAGAGGTTTTTGAAACTATCTTGGAGGTTGAAGTTTGAATAAAAAGTCTAATTTTTCTCCATTTTTTTGTATTTCCTATTGTAACAGTAGATTTTATGATCTATACAATAGTCTATTGATTCAAATTTGTGTTGGTTTGTAGTGTATATTGTTTCTTCATTCTTTTGAATCCATTTTTAAGGCACCACATTAAGTTTTGAGCAATTAATCTCTAATTTTCATATAACAGCCAGAAAATAGAGTCTTGAGGGTTTGTAAGCTTTGAACATGATTTAAACCCATTCCAACTTTTTTTCTAATCTGTTTCTTGGTTGAATTGGTATAAAATATTATGGGAAGGTGTGATAATGGTGAATAGGAATAGGGGAGGCCTGTAAATGAGTTGGGTGTGAAGCCCTATGATGGAAACTTGAAGTTTCCTTATGAAAAAGTATGGTTTTGGTGAGTCAAGTTGTGTTTTAGTGTTATCAAGCATAAATTTGTGATGTATTAAGCTTGAGCAGACTTTTTAAAGTTTTTTTGAAGAAGTGTTGAGTTTTGGTGAGATTGGGAAGTGTTACTCTCAATAAACCCTAGGGTTTCTAAGAGCTGGATGAGGGTTTTAGGGTTTGGCCCTTAGAATAATGAATTCCTAAGATCTAATGGTGGATTCTATGGTTATTTCACATTATAATTTATTCCCCAAGAATTTGCAGAGTCTGTACAATTACGGTGAGTGGTTACTTTGGAAAAGTGGGCTAATTTGAGCCTTAAAAGGTGAAAAATCCTTGATTTGAGGAAATAGTTACAAAATAACCACTAGTAAATTGATGATATGTTGTAATGTGTCTAAATGGGTCCCTAAAAATGGTTAGGTCATTTTCTGAAAGAAAGTGATTGATTAGTTACACTCAATTGAATGGATTCCTTATGCTACAAGGGAAAGAGTTCAACTGATGAAAAGCTGAATTTTTGATGAAATTGTGATTTGACCATTGTTGTTGTAGTTTAGAATTGTGTTTGGTGTGTTGCAAGCCTCCCCCCTTATTGCATCAAAGTGATATTAGAGTAAAGGTAGTAGATTCTTGTAGAAGAAAGTTGAATATTGTGAAATAAATCTTGGAAGGTGAAGAGGTAAGATTGTCAAGATGCCTCCAAAGGGAAAAAATACAACAAAGGAGATGAATGATTTGAAGAATCAGTACATTAAAGAGATCAAAGAACTAAAAGAGAGATTGAAAGACTTAGAAACCAATAAGAGAGGAGAAGTAGTTGAGAGTAGTGAATCAAAGGAAGAAGATGATGAAGATTTTGAAGATGTTGAAGAAGAACTTGATCTAGAAGATCAGAGAATGGCCATGTCGATAAAGGCAGTAAAAGGTGACAATTACACCCTGGAAAAATAGATGTGAAAAAGTTTGGTGGGAATTTGAGTGAAGAGGAATTGTTAGATTCAATATCTTCTTTGGATAACTATTTTGAATGTGAAGAGATTCCTGAAAAAAAGAGAGTAAAGATTGCCAAAATAAAGCTTAAGGGTCATGCACTTGTATGGTGGGATTACCTATAGTTAGAGAGAAGGAAACAAGGAAAGTCCAAGATTCTGGATTGGGACAAGATGGTATCTAAACTAAAAGGTAAGTTTCTCCCTTAATATTATTCAATTCAAATGTTTAAGAAGTTAGAAAATTTGAGACATAAGGAAATAGATGTAGAGGCATACACTAAAGAATTTAATAGATTGAGTATGAGGTCTAACCACAATGAAAATGAAGATGAGAAAATAGCTAGGTACTTGGGTGGTTTAAGAATGAATATACAGGATGAGTTGGATTTGACTAACCCTAGAAATGTAGAGGAATGTTATAAAATGGCATTGAAGGATGAAGAGAAGATAAAGAGAAGACAAGAGAAAACAGTAAGAGGAAGAGGCAACACCATGAGAGGAAGGGGAACTTTCTCTACTCCAAGACAAGAAACTAAAAATGAAGAAGAACCAAACAAAAGAGATGAACAAGTTGTAGATTTTAGAGGTGGATAGAACCACAAGGGGTAGATTTGGAGGTGGAATAAATTATAACAATTTTACAAGTAGATGTTATCCTTGTCAAGAGTAGGGACACCCTACTTGGGAGTGCCCTAAGAATGTTGGTTCATCAACAAGTGAAGGAGAAAGAAAACTTGATAGAAGAGCACAAATAGTGCAAGAAGATGAAGTTGAAATTAGTTCAATCTCAAAAAAATTGTTTGCAAAGGATGAAGTTGGTGAAATGTTGATGATGAAGAAACAAATCTTGAAGACCACAAAGGAGGAAGATCTACTTCAAAGAAAATATTTGTTTAGAACAACCTGCAAATGTAAAGAAAAGGTATGCAAGGTGATTGTTGATTCAGGGTGTGCAGATAATATTTTTTATAATGAGATGGTAGAAAAAATGCATTTGCAAAGAGTACCTAGAAAACGGCCATATAGGGTGTCATGGGTGAGTGAAAATCAGTCTTTGATTTTGATTGAACAAGAAAGAGTTGAATTTCAAAAAGATCCATATAGAGATGAAGTTCTTTGTGATATACTACCCATGAGTTGTTGTCGTCTATTGTTAGGAAGGCCCTAGTAGTTTGATAGGTCAACCTTGCATAATGATAGAAAAAACACTTACACCATAGAAAAAGATGGGAGAGAGTTTGTTTTAACTTGATTGGTTGAAGGTCTAGAAGAATGTGGTGAGATCATTATGTTAGGGAGAAAGGAGTATATGAATTTTGATGAAGGTAAAGACATGAGTTTGGTAGCCAGTATAAGGTCTGATAAAAATAGGATAGTAAATAGAGGAAATGAAGATGGTTTGCAGATAATAGAAGGAAATAATAAGGGTGATTTGCAATCAGTTATGAGGAAGAGTGTTTTTTTTTGGCAAAATAAATTTGATGGTAAATAGATTCAGACTAATAAAGTACATAGTGAGTGTGAAAGGCCTTTGGATAGGAATGGAAAAAGTGAAAGCGTCATAGTGGGGATATTCAAGTGCCCTATAATAGTGAGCAAAAAAAAGAATAGTAAAGAGATAATGAAAGTGATGGGATAGTGAATAAAAGGACAATGGTAAATGGTATTGGTGAAACAACAAAAGAGAAGACAGTGGTTTGTGAAGGTAATAGTATAGTAGGTTAGGATGATGAGGTGACCAAGGATAGTGAGGCTGCTGGTATAGTGGATAAGAAGAAAATGAAATGTGATGTTGATGTGATAGAGAATAATGAGGTTTCTGGTACAAAGATAAGGACAATTGCAAGTCTGACAGTGAGGATAAAATGTGAAGGTATAGAAATTTGTAAGTCTGATAATAATAAAGGTGTAGTTGAGAGGACTGAAGGATAGTGGATAAGGCATGAGGGAAAAAGGAAGGTGATGGAAGATGATGGAGGAAAAATTAAATATGGAAATTTAAATGTGACATCAAGATTTGAAGATGGGAAAGTGGAGGAACACCCCACAACACATGAAGGACAGTTGGAACAAATAACAAATGAAGGTGAACTCAAGAAGGATGCTAAGGGTAGTGAAGATCAAGGACACAAAAAAAATGATGATGACAAGCATGGAGGATTGAAACATGAAGAATACAAAGGAATACATGTGACATTCATCTTCCCAAGAGACTTGGATAAGCTTCAAGCTGGAGTGTATGGTGCAGGAGCACCATTAAATGAGTTTTGTCCATTTAAGGTTTTGAGATCTAGACTTTAGAAATTAGGAATTTTTGTATTAGAATAAGGTCACTAATACCATATAAGGATGTAACAAGTCATTTGTGATAATGCTTAGGTGTTTAGGTGGTAGAGTTTTCAAAATGTGCAAAAAAGTGCTAAGTTGTCAAACTGAAATAATAAAAGGTTGTAAAAGTGCACTAAAGAGGAAGACCAATGGTCATCTCATTCAAATGTTAGTTTGGGAATTTGAATAATTTTTTATTTGGTGGGAAATAGTTTAAATTTTTTTTTAACTTGAATGAGAGTTTGTTGAAACTATCTTGGAGATTGAAGATTGAATAAAAAGTTTGATTTTTCTCCAATTTTCTGTATTTCCTATTGTAACAACGGATTGTACAATTCATATAGTAGTATATTGATTCAAATTTGTGTTGGTTTGTAGTGTAGATTATTTCTTCATTCTTTTGAATCCATTTTTAAGGCACCACATTAAGTTTTGAGCATTTAATCTCTAATTTTCATAGAGCGGCCATAAAATAGGGTCTTGAGGGTTTGCAATCTTTGAACATGATTTAAACCCATTCCACCATTTTTTATAATTTTTTTCTTGGTGGAATGGGTATTAAATATTAGGGGAAGGTGTGTGAATAGTGAATAGGAATAGGGGAGGTCTGGAAATGAGTTGGGTGTAAAGCCCTATGATGGAAACTTGAAGTTTCCTTATGAAAAAGTATGGTTTGGGTGAGTCAAGTTGATTTTTAGTGTTGGGAAGCATAATTTAATGATGTATTAAGCTTGAGAAAACCATTTTAAATTTTTTTGAAGAATTTTTGAGCTTTGGTGAGATTTGGAAATGTCACTTTCAATAAACCCTAAGGTTTCTAGGTGTTGGATGAGGGTTTTATGGTTTGGCCCTTAGAATAATGAATTCCTAAGATCTAATGGTGGATTATATGGTTTTGGCACACTATAATTTCTACACCAAGATATTTTAGAGTCTGGATAGATTTGGTGAGTGGTTACTTGGGAAAGGTGGGTTAATTTGAGCCCTAGAAGGTGAAAAATCCCTGATTTGGGGAAATAGTTACAAAACAAGGTTCCATTGGTGAATTGATGATATGTTGTAATGTGTCTAAATGGGTCCCTAAAAAATGGTTAGATCATTGTTTGAAAGAAAGTGGTTGAGTAGTACCACCTGATTGAATGGATTCCCTATGCTACAATGGAAAGAGTTGAATTGATGAAAAGATGATTTTTTTATGAAATTGTGATTTGACAATTGTTTTTCTAGTTTGGAATTGTGTTTGATGTGTTTCAGGCCTCCAACCTTATTGCATTATGTCTCCTCGATCAACCAAATGTATGTGTCTTCTTCAGTGGGACCCCATGACTTTGGCGGGACTGTAAAGCCTATCTCCTTGATGGGCCAATAGTGTTGATCAAAGTAGCTCATTACCCTATGGTGCCTTGGTGAAACTTCCCCTAGCACAATCCCTTTAAATATTTACTTTATCCAAAAAGCTAAAGTGTTGCATCAAGCTTTGCTAATTCCAAAACTTTCGGATATGCTTGCATTTGAATTTCATCCAAAATCTCAACTTTGTTACTCTGACAAATCTCTTTTTTTTTTTCAAAATAGCATCTATTATCTTTTTTAACATTGTCCAATTCATCTTTAAGTCTTATTAATTATTCTTCCAAGAAATTATTTTCAACCACTAAATTTCCATTCTCCTTTTTAACTTCTTTTCCAATTTTTCCCATTCGTAATAGACAATTTCAGCTTACCTTACTTGATTTCTACTACAAAAATTTATCTTACTCTAGTAGCTTCACGTTGAACCTTCACTCATTGATATCTTCACTATCAGATTCTTTAAAATTTTTGTTTTCTTTCTTTTCTCCAAGATCTTTTCAGTCTTCTCCCAATTTCAAACACTGGTGGCTCAATTCTATGATGACTTTAATAACTGGCTTTCTTTTCTAACTCTAGATCACAGGTTTTCTTTAGATTTACTTTCACCTTTAATGTACTTACAACCTTCACAACTTTCTTACCATTTTTCTCCACTCTTTTATCTCATACTACCCCCATGGACATTAATTAAATAAGATCTAATATTCTTTCTCTGACAGATTTAGATCACAAAATGTGTTCTTTATCTTTTTACAGCTTCATAATCTTCCTCTTAATAAACTTTTAAAATCCACAACTTTACCTTTTATGCAAATAGAAATTGAGCTCATGAATGGGGAGATCTTGACTATGAGTGACTGTCTTCTCCATCCACAAATCCTTGATTCCTTCTTAGTGGCTTTTCCAATCTAATAGTAGCTTTTCTTCAAGTGATCTTCCTCTTCTCTATTGATAAACTCACAATTTTTCTTGTAGCAACATTCTTCCTAGCAAACCCTTGAATCTGGTTCTTTGATAGTAGCCTGGTTCCTTCACCGATAGCTCCAGATTTTCTCTTCCTTTGGTGATTTCTTTCCTAGTGACTATTATCTTGAATTTTGTGTGGCCTCCAATATTTAGAATGGCCAAACCTTTTTATACCAATCTCCTCCTTCAATCGATAGTTGTGCACTCATTAGCAATCTACCAATCTCCTTTTCTCTAACAACTATGGTTGTACTTTAGACTACTGCACTGACAAAAAAATCCTTCCTATTTTGACAGCTCATGGGCTCCCCTTCAATCCTACATGCAACACCTAAAAAAAATGTCTTCAACAATATGACATTATTTTAGTAGCATTTGGGTATGCAAAATTAACTTCTCTAAGCTCGCCTTCTCAAAATGAAAAGGCATGAATAAATAGAGAAAGTGTGTGTAGAAAATAACCCATGGTTTCACAAAACAACCTTCTGGAACCACCTTCAAAAACCCATGCCCAACTTTGGGAGTTACAAATTTTCAAATTAGAAATTAAATCCAATGGATTCCAACCTTCTTTTGGGTGCCTAAGTCTTGACCAATTAGATTTGGGATGTTATTACAACTTATAGCATCTGGGTATGTGCAAGATAATGATGGGCCAAGAAGTGGCAATATGATGGGTATGTGGTTGGCGACCTTTTTTTAGCCCAATATTGATGAAACGAAAATAGTTTTTAAAGGATATTATCATATTTTCACCAATATAAATTATGCTTTACTTTGAATTTAATAAGTAATTATTACTCATTTTCTATTCCAAATACGACTAAAGTCCCGATTGATAGGCTGATTGAAAAACATCTATAGCTTTCAAATGAAATCATATTTTTTGAGTCCAAAACATGCGTCACATTCTATGCTTTTAATTATATAGGATTAAAAAAAGAAAAATTGAATTTCATGAAGTTTTGACCAAGTTAAGGTGGTCAGACATATGAGTTCTTATATTTTTTAAAAGTTGTAATAAAAAAATCATAATTAATTATTTACTTAGAAAAAAATTCCAAAAAAATATGCATTACATTGGGACATGATTCCTCTACTTATATCTAAAATATTAGAAAAAAATATTATCATTTTATTGTGGTTAGGGTGGTCAGAGAGACACCTACTTCTTATTTTTTCCCTGAAATTGAAGTACTATTGCATTGAAATTTCAAATTTTCACCAAATAGATTTTTTTTTTTAAAAACATAGTAGTTTAGAAACTAAATTTAATTTGTTATAGATTCTATTCTTATACATATTTTTGAAATAATATAGTTAACTTATTTAAATTTTTACGTCAAGTTGCCTAACTTAGATTTTTCTAAAAAAATTGCCACTTAAGGGCTTGTTTTTCCCATGATGATCTTGCACATAACCCTCTTACGGATTCCTTACAACTTTTCGATTACAAATTTGCATGCAAATACATGCAAAACATGCCAAAATTACTAAAAGAAAAAAATATTTGTCCTCACCCAAAAGTGGAGGCCCAAAAGAAACATTCTCCCACAAGATTTTTTTATCACTTAACTGAGACCTATTACCCATCAAATTTACAGTTACATTTTCATCCAAAAGGGAAATTACAATTTTTTGCAAATGAAAATATTATTCTCCTAACCCCTAATCCCTTATTGAAAATGAACAAAATAAAATAACAATATTTTTGGTGATACAAGATTTCCAGTACCCCTTGATGCTCTTGCATTAGATACTTGGGATAGGAAATTTTTTATGAATATGGATTCACAAATTTGAGTTGAGTGGTAGTACCACCCTTTCAGATTGCAAGCAACCCTTAGCAAACTCCGCCATTGAATTTGGTACCTGCAATTGATTCTTCTTTCTCCTCTTCCAACACTTAACTGGAACAAGCAACCTCTTCCTCTAACAACTCTACTCTATAATCAACCTCCTGAATGTGGAATCATTTCCACCATAAAGTTACTACCTCATCCTAGTGTAATTCACATCCTCCAATCTTGTGGGATTCAACCCACCATAGTCCATCCACCTCCACCAAAATGCACTTGCACTTAACTCTGTAACACCATTCAAATCCTTCTTTGCATACCAATCATCTCTAATAAACTCTAACTAAACCATCTCATCTACATTCACTAACTCATCCATTCAACATGAAAATAATTATTCTCCAATTTAATAAATTTTGAATTTACTTTTTCATCACCTATATTTCATCTTCAACTTTATTTTAGATTCTTCTATGCCTTCTACAAGAAATGCAACTAGATCACTTCCTTCTCCTATCACTAGTGCTATGAATTCAATGTCAGTAACACAATCTAGATATTCATCATTTCCATATTCCTCCTTTGCATCCATTTCAATATTAGTAACACAATCAAAATATTCATCCTTTCAATCCTACAACAAATTGTCATTCATATACATCTCTTTATCAAACTCCTCTTTTACCTTCACCTCTTTTTCTCAATTTTGACCTTCTCAAATTGATTCATTGTTGCAAAAACTTTATCCATTTCTACATTCTTATCCTCATCAAAACATGCATTAAAATCTGATTTTACCTCATTTCCTTGTGCTACAAATTTCACTATTGCATTTTTTTCTTCACTTTAGCTCGTCATATCATTCAAACTCAAATCATATATGGTTCTAACCTCATCAAAATCTGATATTCCTCTCGTTCTTTCTTATGTAACAAAAATTTCAGCTTCTTCATTTTCACCCATTCCATTCACATAATTCATAAGAAAATTAGAATCACAAATTAACTCACAGAATGCAAGTTTTACCTCCTCTTTTACTAATTTTAAACTTTGGTGTCCTCTTCTTCAAGGGTGATCCCAAAATACTAGATTACAATTTTTGGCCAAACTGGACACTGAACTATTTTTTTCTAACTAAGTCTTCACTTTTGGTCACCTATAGTGGCTAAACAATGAGGAATTTGAAGATGATGGAAAATAGTGACATTTTCTGCCTACATTCTAAACATTATTTTTTCAAAACTTTATGAATCAAAGTGCACTTATTTTTCCATCTCCTTCAAAAACTAGTTTTTACATTAAACACCATTTTTAAGGAGTGATGCTCATCGTATACAACATAATTTTTTTTCTACGAAGGATAAAATTCTAATTTTTTCAAATTTAGATTTTTAACTATGATATCTAACCAATTCATTTGTTTTCATAGTCTTTTATTAAATAATTTTTCCTTAATCAAGTCTCAAATTCAAACCAATTATAATTCAAACATAGGTGGCTGTATACAACATAACATTTTTTGTATGTATCAAAATCCAAATTTCTTTTACTAGATCAAGGACATCAATTCATATCCTAAACATATTTTTCAAAATTTTATTTTGATAATCTACTATTTCTCCACATGTGCAGAACATAGAAATTGATTTTCAGTGAAAAACCTAAGTTTAATCAAACTAAAACAAAAAATACATAATAAAACCAAAACATATTAAAATTATATTCTATGGATAGTTCATTTCGAGGACTACCATCATCTAGTTGGGTATATGAAGTATCCTCCATTTTCATCCTCAACTCGAGCTTCGAAGTGTAGAATTGTGGAGAAATTTTGTGCTAGAGGGTGAGAAGAGGGGAGAAGGGGGGAAAAGGGGGATTTGATCAAACCCCCCATGGAGGTTCGCTAGAACTATGATTCAAATGAACCTAGGTTGAAGTGAAGCCCCCATGGAGGTTCACTAGAACCAACATTCGAATGAACCCTAGTTTGAGTGAACCCCCCTTTCTATTCACTTTTCCATTTTTTTCATTATAAAAAAATGAAAAACATGTGGGTCCCATCATTTAATAGGATTTTCTACAATGAGGGTCCATTCAAACCCCTTTTGGGTCCATTCGAGCACCCTAGTTCATATGAACCCCTAAAAAGCAAAAACAAATCATAGGAGCGTTTTGCAATTTTCCTTCCTCACTAGAATTGTAAACTAATTTTGTGGGTAAATACCTTCAATTTTAACTATTGCAATCAACTCATTTTATGCTATTACAATCTCTATAATTTCATCCTTCATGTCTTCCAATAGACATCCCTTAGATTCAGGTTCATCGATTTCTTTGCAGTCATCCTCTTCTTCCTTTATGCCACTTGTTTGACACCCTATTGCATTTTCTTTCTTTCCTGAAATAAAAATATCATTAGAAGGATAATCAAAATTACCTCCAACTCTTCTCTTTTCTCATTTTATCCTTTCAATATCTTTTATTAATTCATCCCCTTGTTGCTACAATTCTATCATCTCAACTCTTATTTCTTCTTGCTCTTCCTCTCTAATTCTTTCTCCGATTTTTTCAAGTCCAGGAATCCTCAAAATCCATCCAATGAAAAAAGTCATTTTCTTCTTTTTCTTTTCCATTTTCAAGGCCTCACAACTCCTCAACACAAATCTTCAAATCCTCAAAATTTACCTATGTAAACTGCCTCCTTGGGCAATCTATTTGCATAAACCTTTTTCATTATTCACCAATATTATTGTAAACTTCCCCCTTCGGTGATCGATTTACAACCATGGGAACCTCAGTTCCTCAAAACCTTCAAACTTTTCTTCTTGAAAGTTGCACATGATCCATCTACAAAAAAAATCCACACTCTCCACCCTCAAGTCCTAGTGCAAACTACCTCCAATCGGTGCTTCTGCTTGCACTCTCAAGAACTCTTAATCTAATACCACCGATGAAAGGGGAGAGACTCTCCCTTTGAAATATTATTATAAAAACACATTAAAATCAAAGGAGGAAGGCTTCAAATACATAAAAAGAATAGGATTTGGAAGAGAAAATCTACAACTTTTATTATATTCAAACATGCAAAAGATCACATAAAACTAAAGCTCATGGGCTCCCCTTCAATCCTACATGAAATTCCTACAACAAATGTGTCTTTAACAATCTAGGATAATTCTTTTAGTGTCTACGTATGCAAACTTAACATCTCCAAGTCCCCCTTCTCAAAATGAGAATGCGTGAATAAATAGAGAAAGTGTGTGTAGAAAATAACCCATGGTTTCACAAAACAACCTTTTGGAACCAACTTCAAAAACCCACACCCGAATTTGGGAGTAACAAATCTGAAAATTAGAAGTGAAATCCAATGCATTCCAACCTTCTCTTGGGTGCCTAAGTCTTGAGCAATCAGATTTCAGCTGTTATGAAAAATTATAGCCTCTTACGAATTTCTTACAGCTTGTCGGTTACAACTTTTCATGCAAAGACATGCAAGCAACATGCAAGATTCTTTTGCAGCCCACCATATGACAATTTATGACACATGTACATGAAAAACATGCCAAAATTACTAAACGACAAAAATATTTATCCTCACCCAAAATTGGGCCCCCAAAAGGAATATTCTCCCACAAGATGCTTTTTCCGCTTAACCAATACTTGCTACCCATCAAATTTACAATTACAGTTTCACCCAAAAGGGAAAGGGTATGTGCAGGATCATGATGGGCCAAAAAGTGGTGATATGATGGGTATGTGGCTGACGACCTTTTTTTTACTCAAAATTGATGAAATGAAAAGGGTTTTTAAACGAGATTCTCAACTTTCCACCAATATAAATTATGCTTTACTTTGAATTTAATACATAATTATTATTCATTTTCTATTTGAATTACGACTAAAGTCCTAATTGATAGTTTGATTGAAAAACATCTATAACTTCCAAATGGTATCACATTTTTTGAATCTGAAATATGTCACATTCTATGCTTCACATACTATAGGATTAAAAAAAATGAATTGGATGATGTTCTGTCCAAGTTAAGGTGGTTAGACAGACAAGTTTTTTATATTTTTTAAAAGTTGTAATAAAAAAATAATAATTAATTATTTACTTGGAAAAAAATTTCAAAAAAATATGCATCACATTAGGACATTAGTCCTCTACTTATATATAAAATCTTATAAAAAATAATTATCATTTTATTGTGTTTAGGGTGGTCAGACATGCACCTACTTATTTTTACTTGAAATTTAAGTACTACTGCATTGAAATTTCAAATTTTCACCAAATAAGTTTTTTTATTTTTTAAATAAACCTAGTAGTTTAGAAACTACATTCAATTTTCTACAGATTCTATTCTTACATATTTTTGAAATAATATAGATAAAATACCCGAAATTGCATTGTTGCAAATAAAAATATTACTCTCCTAACCCCTAAGCCCTTATTGAAAATGAAAAAAATAAAATAACAATATTTTTTGTGATACAGGATTGCTAGTACCCCTAGATTCTCTTGCATCAACACCTACCTATACTATTTTAGCTTACAAAATTTACATGTCACTTGTGATGTAGGATGCCACATTATCAATGGGTCCTACAAAGTGACAACAACTTAGGTAGGCAAATAAACATTACAATATGAATAAATAAATGCTATGATTAAAAGGTTGGGACACCCTAATCCCAACAAGCTATAGAACTCAAATGGAAAAAATTCAAAGAATAGTTAAGAGGTGACATAATTATTAGAGGGGGAAGGAAAAAAAATTGGGATGTTGATTTGAAAACTTTAAACCAACATATAGGAGATTGTATCTTTTATCAAAGAATAGAGATGATGAATGGACATGGACTAATATTTCTTTAGATTGTCTTAGTGTAAAATTTGGTTATATTGAGATGGAAAAGTCTTTGATACCTCCAAGTGAATTCCATTGAGAATAGGTTTGGATGAAAAAAATGACTCCTAAAGTTAACTATTTTTGGTGAGGTATTGTTCATCGAAATATTCTTGCTATAGATAACCTAAACAAAAGAGGTGTTCAATTTGTTAACTAATGTTTTCTCTTTAATGAAAATTTGGAAAATATTGTGCATCTAATTTTTCATTGTTTGTATTCTAGAGAGGCTTGGTCCTATTTTCTTCATCTGCTAATGATTGATTGGGTCTTTCCTTCCTCTATTATGTAATTTTTTGAAAGTTGGGAAAGTTTTCCTTTTACACATTATATTATAGTTGATCTTTGGTGACAAGTTCCTCCTTTCATTGTGTGGTGGTTATGGAAGAAGAGAAACAATAGGATCTTTAGAGATACAAAAGGAAGTAGTAAAGATCTATTCATGGCTATAAAACATCAAATACAGGAAAACATCAATGTGAGATTTTATGCCTCCTCTAAATTGATGTCTTTTTACAAGGAGATAAAAAATAAATAGTTTTGGGGGCTTCAATAGGATTTAACTAAAGTAAATTTGGTTAAACATTTTATTAGGAAAACCATGATCTAGTCCCCCCTAAAGGATGGTTGGGTGAAATGTAACTTTGATGGGTTCTCAAAGGGGAATCCTCAATTAGTTGGAGTAGGGGTGTTATAAGAAATCATCAAGGAAAGATAATTGAGGGTTATGCAAAAAATATTATATTTCATACCAATATTTTTGCCAAATCTATGGTTGTTTGGAGTGGGTTAAAAAAATGAAAGATCTTGGTTTCACTAAAGTTGTCATAGTAGGTGATTCAAAGTTAATTATTAATATTTTAAATGGGAAAGATGTTTTTCTATAGGAAATAAGAGATGTGATGGATGACAGAAAAGGAATATTATAGAGCTTCCTTTAGTATAAAGTCCAACATTCTTGTAGGGAAGGGAATCAAGCTACTAAGATAGCTACCAAAAAGGCTTTAAAGTACTAAAATTGGGTTTGTTGGAATTTTCCCTCTATACCATGTCACATAAAAGAGATAATCATTAAAGAGAAATATGAGTCCTTATTTAATATCACATTGGGTGGTAACAAGAGACTCGTGGATTAAGGGGGATATTATAGTGGATGATTTTATGGTGTTTTATCAAGGAAACTTAAAATGTGTTTGTACTATGTAGATGATGAATAATAGATTTAATATTATCAATGATGCTATCATTAATGATGGTATTATAAGAAAGGGCTCTTTGAATGATAAGGCCAACTCTATATGTGAGATATTTGTCATATCTTGCATGTTTCAAGTCCTTTCTTTCTATTTTCTCAAGGAATGGCTTGATAATAATGATTTAATTTTAAGGTAAGACATGTTTTTGGACAATAACAAATTTAAAAATTTCTAGATCGTAATCTTCTTAATTATTATCTAGTTGGTCTTATATTGGTCTTTTGTTTTTAAAGGCATCATTTTAACTCTTTCATTGAAAAATTATAGAGCTTTGTATATAATTTTGAAGGTGTTAGTTCAGTTTTTAGAAAGGGTTTTCAGGAGGAAGAAGGGTAGTAGTAGCTTTCATTTCATGAATATGGGTGGTCCTAGGAAAAGAACGAAACCAATAAATTGTGGAAGCTTGAAGCATAATGTGGAACTCTAAGATATTTTTGTTAAAGAAGGGATTTTATCTTTCCACCAATAAATGTGAGGTTGCAATGCTACCTTGACCACTTGAACTTTAGATTTTTAGCTCCTATGGATAGCTCTTGCACTTCTAGGGTTTTTCACCTAAAAGGAGAGAGATAACAGAAAAAATGCTAATGGTTCATTCAAATAATGTTATGTGTCATGTTTTCTAACCTAAATGAAGTTAACTAAATACAATTGACTAATATAAATGAAAGAAAATGAATGCAAAACTAAGATTTACACTATGTTTGAAAACACACTATGATATACAAAGAAGTAAATGAAGAAATTATGCAAAACAAAAAGGAATAGGATGAATCTGAGTGCACTTGGATGAAGTGTAATGAATCTATAGTGTATTGGATGCTGGTTGAAATTACCAATTTTCTGTAGTGGGACTCATTTTCCTAGGGTAGCGAATTAGTCCTCCTCCTGGTGAAAAACTGTCATAAGTGTTTTTATCTTGTTAGCTCTCAAAAATGCAGGCAGGGTGCCTCAAGAGGCTGCCAATCTCTTGATATGTTTTAGGGTAAAAGACAAGGTCAAAAGAATTTAACCTTCTACTCTTTAGGTGCTGCTAACCTAGGCGGGTGTACCTTATTGAATGAAGCAAACTTAACTTATGATTATCCTTCTTGTGATGATTTTTCCACAATGGTAGATGGAAGTGAACAAATGAATTCAAGCACAATAGCAATCTTCTAATCTAAATCCTATTATGCTCAATTAGCAGATGTAAAGAGAATGAATGAATCTTAATAATGAAATTGCAGAGACCAGTCCCTTATTGGGTATGCAGAGTCAAATGAAACAAAAGTGGGCAACTTATTCAAGCAGAAACTCAAATTGTTGGCATATGCTCTGTTTATAACTTGTATAAACATGCAAGATTATGAATACTAAGCTCTACTTTAATAACCCAGATGAATCTCTTTGATTACTGTGATCAACCAAAAGGATTTAATCTCTCCTTGAAAGAACCAATCAATTAATCACACAAATATAGTAAATGTGCACTGATAAACAAAAAATAAACTTGTTATATCAATTTAAACAACCAAAAATAACCAACTTGGGGACAACTTAGCAATATTTTTCAATAAACTAAACAGATAATTGACACCAGAAATAAACTGCCACACCAAATGATTTTCATTGAAATCACCATTTGAAAGCATGCAACATAGTCTCTGATATGAGAACTTTATTCTATTGTATCCATTCCTAAACTACCTACTGAAATCCCCCTAAAATTTGATCTAATTCTTTTCATTCACAATCGGGAATGAATATTTAAACATATGTATTTGAATAGACAAATTGTTTCAAAATCCAAGTCAGCCAGCAACTATATTTGAGCTTTCACATGTCGGCTAGTAGTATTTGAATTTTTGTTAATCATAATGAAACAGTCGTTGAGACAATCTTGTAAGTATGTGGAAGGCAATTGTATCACTGTCAGTTATCCTCTAGTTCCTTGTGTTTCACCATGACCCCGTGATGACATCAATCAAGGCCTTCAATAGAAAGAGCTCCTCATAATCTTAAACCCCATAAGGATGATGGTAAAGCCACTATGTGGATTTTAGGATCGAGAAAGAATATAGGACATGGAATCATTGATGCAAGGTCTATTCAAGACTAGAAGTATCGATCAGAGTAGAGAAAAAATTTGCAAAGTGAAATGTCAGGTTTTGGATTCAGAAATGGATGAAGGATTTAGATCCTTATGAACAGTTCAATGCTGGGATGGAAACCCCACTATCTCTTGTGTGTCACTGTAACTTTCAACCATCGGGGAGACATTATATAGAATTCTCTTTGTTTTACCAAAAGCCTCGAGTTCACTTTAGATCACCAAGACAAATCAATTTTCTCACCGACAGAGACCTTTCATGCATTATCGGCAAGACCCATGTTATTTGTTGAGACTTCATTCTGATGCTTATGAGTCATACCGAGATGTTCATTTTTGTCAGTCAGTGAGGCACCTTTGAATTAACTAAGACCTCCCTCTAAATGTCATTAACTCTTACCAATATAACCCTTTGTGCACAAGTCGGTAAGACACCACGAGTTCGCCATGATATTTCATTGAGACCCCTTAGTCTGGCTGAAGTGTCCTTTGTTCGCTTAGTTGGTAAGAAATTTCAAACTCGGTAAGACTTCACCCCGACATCCAATTGCTCATGCTGAAACATCATTGTATGTATTAGTCGGTGAAACAAAGAGAGTTCACTATGACATCACATTGACACCGAATAGTTTGGTCGATATGATCATTCGATGTGCAAGTCGATGAGACAAAATGTAATCAATAAGACATCATTCTGACGATGAAACTCCTACCGATATGAATCCTCCTCTTTCGCTAAAACAAAGTGAAAGTCTTGTCGAAGGTTGCCTATAAGTAAACTTTGATTGTTGTGACATCAAAATGTCTTGCCAATAGGCAACACAAACATTTATCAGAAAAATGGATTGGGGAGACCCTGACATTGTCATGCCGATACAAACCATGATGTGAATTATGCAAGACCTGAGGGATTTTATGGGACAAATGTGGACAAAATGTGAGCAGAATGATATGAAAACAAACCCTTGTGCTTATGATGAGGACTCATGTGGAAACTTAGGGTTATGGAAAACTTGTGAAATTATCCATAAATTTACAGTTCCAAAATGTCTGTCGGGATCCAAAATCTAGTAAAATTCATATTTGCAGTCCTAAGGTGGGTCTCATTCGCCATAGGTGGTGAATCAATCCTCTCCCAAATTTTTGAAAAATCAGGAGACAACTCTACAACACCAGCTTTGGAAATCATGGCTTGTCAGGTTGACGAAGTCATTTATGTAGAAATCAAATAGATAACCTACTCCAATCTTGAAATAGACTTAAGCTTACTTGAAGCACCTACTTGACTTGTAAACTAATCTTCAACATCAAAAATATTTTCAAATCTACATACCTAGGTCTACAAACAAACATGCAATAGGGGGAAAATGGTTTAAGGTTAGTGAATAGGGGTTTTCCTTTGTCAAACCCCACTTTTGGTAATCAAACCTTTAATAAAATAATGTAATGAAAAAGAATGATAAACTAGAAACATGCAAATTCTATCAACTTACCAAACCCTTGATGATGTAATTCTGAAGTAATGTCAATGGTTGCTTCAAAGTGCTTGAATAGTGCTTGAAAAGATGTAAAATGCTTGAATGCTTGAAATATGAGATGAAATGATTGAATGAGTGAGGAGAAGTAAAATGAGGTGAAAATTAGATATTTATACACACTTGTGCCTTAGTAACCCATTCATACATCAAGTGATTTTGAATAAAATCCTGAAAGGAAATTTAAAATATTTTGAATTTGGGGCAAGGGGGACTCATTCGCCACCCATGGTGAATGGGTCCCACCTAGTACCTAAAAATAAGTGTCAAAAAATATGTTGTATTTAATGTTGTTTGTCAGGATAATACTCAAAAATACTCTTAATTAAACATATGAGAGCATAAAGGGGCCAAATAAGGCATTGGAAAGGGATAAATAGTGAAGATGTGCCTAGAAAAGCATGAAATCTTATTACAAGACTTTACAACACTTCAAAATAGGACTTGTTGATGTGTAAAAGGTTATTTTTAGGTGAATCGTAATTAATAGAGTCTAGAAGAATGTAGAAATGTCTTACAACACTTTACAACACCTTCACAAGACATCATTTGTTGAGTTTTAGTACCTAAATAAGCATGTTCAAGCCATGTTGCAACATAAAATCAAAGCAACATAGTTCCAACACCATGAAACAAGACCTAAAAGACCATGAAAATGACAAGGGGCTATTTTTCAATGACACATTTATCCCCCACTTTAGTGAGAGGATGAACCTTCTTCAAACTCATAATAAAGTAGCCATTAACATTGAGGGGAGGGTTCAAATGTACTTACGTTAGCAAGATGGAATACAACAATGAAGAGGGATGATCAAGCCCCTAGGATGAAAATCCTATGGAAAGCTAAGCATAAGAACAAAGGAACACACAAGTGTTTAAATGAATTGGATGAAGTTTTGATCATCAATACAACTATTTGTGGATTAGATCTAGGCTGATTATGTACTAACTCTAGGGAAATAGAACACAAGATGATCCATCAGGTGAGAAATCCCAACTGTACTCACTTTGGGGCCACAAAACTAGTTGTCTGTGGGGTGAGAAATCCCAAAAGGGTAAGATACATATGCTAGTTGGTATGCACTCACAAACACAAAAGTGGCTATGGGAAAAAGTCATTCTGCTAGGTGGGCTTCCCGATCATCCATATTAAAGTTATACATGTTGATAACTTTAACAAGGAGCCACAAGGATGGATGCTATGAACAAAATGGAAAAGTACCACAATCATGCAAGCTACGTTATGCAAGGTGGAAAAAAGGAATGCAAAAATGTAAAATGAAAATTTATGTAAAGTGTAAAAGTGTAAAGTGTTTGAAGGAGTCTTGTTCAGTTCATGCAAGTTCAGTCACTTAGGGAACATTGTATGTAATGTCTCCAAGAGAGGACCAATCAAAGAATAATGGGTATGTGTAGGATCATGATGAGCCAAAAAGTGGCAATATGATGGGTATTTGTAGGGTATGTGGCTGATGACTTTTTTTTTACTCAAAATTGATGAAATGAAAAGGGTTTTTAAAGGAGATTCTTAACTTTCCACCAATATAAATTATGCTTTAATTTGAATTTAATAAATAATTTTATTCATTTTCTATTTAAATTACGACTAAAGTTCTAATTGATAGGGTGATTGAAAAACATCTATAGCTTTCAACGATATCACATTTTTGGAATCCAAAACATGCATCACATTCTATGCTTCACATACTATAGGATTAAAAAAAAAATGAATTTCATGAAGTTTTGACCAAGTTAAATTGGTTAGACATAAGAGTTTTTGTATTTTTTAAAAGTTGTAATAAAAAATTCATAATTAATTATTTACTTGAAAAAAATACAAAAAAATATGCATCACATCCACACATGAGTTCTCTACTTATATCTAAAATATTGTAAAAAATATTATCATTTTATTTTGGTTAGGGTGGTCAGAGAGACACCTACTTCTTATTTTTTCCTTGAAATTTAAGTACTTCTACATTGAAATTTCAAATTTTCCCCAAGTAGATTTTAAAATAAATAAATAAACCTAGTAGTTTAGAGACTACATTCAATTTTCTATAGATTCTATTCTTACATATTCTTGAAAAAATATAGATAACATATTCAAATTTTTATGTGAAGTTTCCTAACTCTGATTTTTCTAAATTTTTTGCCACTTAAGAACCTATTTTTTCCATGATGATCCTACACATACCCTAATATATTCACAACTTAGGGGATATAGTACATCGAATCAGGCCACTAAGAGGAATGTAATATACTAAGAAAGGTCACACTTATGAAGGACATCACACCCAATGTAATCCACAAAGTGATGAATGCATTGTATGAATGACATGACTGCACTAGGAACCAAGAATGCAAATGAATTATGGTAATGGATGCCCCCCACTGTAAAGGAATTGCTACACATCATTCTATGAGCAATGACTTTAAATTAGAGAAGAAATGAAAAAGAAAAATTAAAATAGGACATGAGAGCCAACTTGGAAATCCCTATGCCAAGCCATATGTTTTGAAGTTAGGTTGCGTCATGTCAAGAGAAAACAAAGAAAGGGAGTTTCCCCCTAGAAAAGAAAACACACCAAACACAAAAGGTCTCGATGGATTTTGGGTTAGTATGTTCGCTGCTACAATGTGTTAATGAAAGAGTGCGAAACTATAATCATTCCCCTAAGCACATTGAACTAGAAGAATGACACAAATAGAGCAAAAATAAAGGAAAATAAAAGTTTGTTTTGGGTAAATGTTCATGGAAGAGACATTCTGGTCTTGATTCCTTGCATCATCCCCAAAAGGAGAACACAAAAAAAAAAATACAAGGACCATTTTGGGTCAACATGGAAGAGACATAGGGCATCTCTACACTTTGCGTCATCCCTACAAGGAGAAGAAAAAAAATAAACAAAAATACAAGGAGCTTTTGGGTCAACATGGAAGAGACATAGGGTGTCTCTATGCTTTGCGTCATCCCAAAAAGGAGAACAAAAAAAGAAATAGAGAAAAAGACAATGTACGATATATAGAAGAAGAGAGATATGAATAGAAGAAGTGCACAAAGAGAGGGAATATCAAACACACAATATGGGGGAACACAATACACACATGAAAATGAAAAGAGAAGAAAAAAGGCTAGTTAGGCGAATGGAAGAAAACCATATAATAGGTCATCCACCTCCCAAACATGCTCAATGTAATGCGAGGGTGGTTGATTTTCCAAAGGAAGAATTGCAAGCACTGAACTAGGAGTGGTGCCAAGTTCTTCACTTAGTGGAGAGGATGTATCGTTTAAGCTCATTGTAGATGAAAATAAAGAATTTAAATCATTATGCACTTCTTCATCTTTTTTTGGAATCGTCACATCATCATCACCATCATCATCAAGATTAATGACAACAGGAGGACAAAGGGTGATTTCTAAGGATGGATGGATCAAAATTTTTAGCTTCTAGATTGGTTTAGGTTGTTGTGAAGGTTGTACTGGACTAGTATGTGGTGGTTTAGGAGAAGGAGGGTGGTCATCTATTGCTTCAGTTAAAGGTAAAGGTTTATTTTTCTTATCTTCTTCTATGCAAGATTGATGAGCAAGGAGATGAGAATGATGCCTTCATTCCCTAGCACTACAGTAATCATAGGTTCATCTGCTTTAGAAGAGGGAAGAACAAAAGAAATTGAAGAGGATGGATCAACTACTTTCTCTTTGGCTTTATACATTTGTTTAAGGCGAGGCATGACAAGAGTGGTTTCATTTTCCATTGATCATTTAAATGATGGCAGGGAAGTATCAAGGGGTGGTTTTTCAAGAGGTTGTATGGCTTGCTCAATGTCAGGCTCAAGTTGAAGCATGGTTTTGTATATGATAGTAGGTGTGGAAGTGGATGAGGATGAGTTACGAAGAGACAATTCGACTATCTTTTTAGCTTTAAAATTTTGATAATCAATGAAAAAGAAGTCCTTTCAAGGTGTGATGGGTTCCATAGGTGTAGGCCAAAAGGATTCTAATGAAAAATTACCTTTGGAAGATAAAGCATTAAAACTACTATGGTGTATGGTGACTATCTCATTGTCATGTGGAAACTTCAAACACTTGTGAACAACTGATGATACCACTTTCATCAAGCGAAGCCAAGGGTGGCCTAGCCACAAATGAAATTGGTCAAATTGTGGAATAATTGAAAATGTTACCTCCAAAGTTTTAGATCCTATTTGTAAGGGTAGCATGATCAATCTGATCGTAGGGCATGCAAAACCAATATGTTTCTTAATCCACACAATTGGTTTATTATAATAATCTTGATATAGTTCATGTAATAATAGAAACTTTTTTATGATCACACTCTCACCACAAGTGGGATCTATTAATATCCCATTAGTGGTCTTATTATATATTCTTCCTGCTATGTAAAGAGGACCATCGAGAAGTTTATGTAGTATTTCTTTAACAGAAAAAGTGATATCAAGAGACTTAGTGGTTTATCCCTTACGAGGTATAACGCCTATTGTAGCTACAATTTGATCCATAGGACCATCTTCAATAACAATTCAAGGTATATCATGTTGTTCATTACATCACTATTTGAAGGCTCACTAGCCTTGACAAATGAAGTAGTGTGTTTAGGAATAGGATTGGTGAAAATTTGTAAATTTTGGCTAGGGGGTGCAACGAAATTATTGCCTTGGTCATTAACACCCATAATGGACAGATGGCCTGAATCAATAAGGTCTTGAACTAACTGTTTGAGATGCTTGAAATGTTTAGTGGTATCTCCATTCTGGAAATGATAATGACAATAAGAATTAGGTTTGAAGGTGGGTGGTAAAGGTTGATTTGGATCAAGCGGTCAGATGGGTGGCAAAGTGAGCAAGCATTGTTGAATTAATTGGTTTATTGTATTATGAAGGGTATCAGGTAGGAGAGTAAATTGTCTCTTGAGGTCCCCATAGGTATAAAGCACTATTGCTTTAACAAGTGCCACTTGATTTTGGTTTGGGAAAGTTTTGATTGTTGTTTTGGTTTTGATTGTTGTGATCATGTTTGTCAGCTCGGTAAGAAGTGGATTTTGAATCATGACTTGAAACTAAGTTATGGTATTCACACAAGGTTGTGCATAAATGCATAAATGAAGGGAATTTCATCATAGTTAGCTTATCCTTAAGATTTGTATACAATTTTTTGATAAAAATATTTTACAGATGTGCATCAAGAATCTTGACATCTATTTGGGCATACAAGGATTGGTATCGTGAGATAAAATCCATGAATTTTTCATCTATGTTTTGTCTACATTGCATGAGGTTAGCCATTGTCTTTTTAGGTGTCATGTGAAGTTGAAAGTTACTTATGAAAGCATGCACAATTTCATTGAAGGAGTGGATGGAATGGCTAGGCAAGTTGGAAGACCACTCTAATGTAGTATCTTTCAAGGTCCTCAAATTTTTTTTGGCTAAAAGTCTCTCATCAAGGAAAAAATCACTACTTAAAGTTGTATAAGCATTAACATGGTTGATAGGGTCTCCTTTACCTCTGTATTTCTCAAACTGAGGCATTTCTATCCCTTGTGGCTTTGGGGTATGTAATATTTCTAAGGATAAGGGGCAATTATAGACATGATACATGGGTGGAGTGGTTTTTCCCTAACTAATGGTAGAAATTTGATGTTTCATAGATGAAACAGTGGTAAGGAGTTGTGTAAGAAGGGGGTCGGGGTATGTGGGTTGAGGTAGAAGGGGAAATGGTGATGGAGTGTAGGTGATATGAGATGAAGTGAAAGGAATGCTATGAGATGTGAAGGTGGTGGAAGGGACTTGTGATGCCACAAGAGAAGTAGGAATGATAGTGGAAATTCAGAAAGAAGTAGTCTGATGCATAGTTGTATGGACTTGCGGATTGGTATAAGTTGGTATGGAAGCTATGGTTGAAGGGGGAGGAACTTGAGGTCCTCCTTGGCCTACAAGAATGGTTGTAGATTGGGTAATAGAAGTGGCATGTTTATTGTAAATATTGGAAATTTTCTTCATCACTTGCAAGCCATCATCACTTTCAATCAAACAATGAAGATTATCGATGGTAGGTATGGTAGTTTGGGAAAAAATTTCAAGTGTCAAGTCTTGTTGTAAATGTGCAAATTCTCCATGAAGACTAATGACCTTATCTTGGGGAAGAGAGTTATCTTTTTGTGTCAACATTCATTTGATGGAAAGGTGAAGGCATATTAGTGGTATGATCAATGCCTAATGCACCATTGTCCATACTAGAAGTAGGTCGTGAGATCCCAAGTTCCACAATGAAAGTGCTATCGTGGGAAGCCATAATTATAGAACTTCTTCACACTAAAATATTATCAACGAGGCACCAAACACTCATGCAAGTACCACAAAGAAGGGGTGAATGTAAATGCAAACTAATCTAAGAGTTTGAAATGAAAATAACATAATAATTGCTAACTGTAACTAAGATCTAACTACAAAAAACAAAAATGCAAACAAATCCCAGAAAAGTGCTAAAAATGTTGTTTAACAAGTGTAGAGGGATTGATTTGCCCTGGCTGGCGAATGAGTTTCAGTATGCAATTTTTTTGTATTTTTTCAGAAATTTTAAGATGATTTTAATGTCCTATATAATGCAAACAAGGATGCAGAATCAAAATTTTTTAAATTTTTCAATGAGATGCAATGCAAAAATGAAATCTAAATGAAGATTTCACTAATGGAAGATAAAATGTCCTAAAATGCAAAAACAAAACAATGTAGTAATTGAATATTAATGCAAATACCAACTAGGATACAATATGTAAATGAAATCAGAAAATGTAAAGTGCTCAAAAGTTAGGTTCACCAAAATGAACCATTGATTTTTGGCTCCTATGGGAAACTCTTGCACTTCTAGGGTTTTTCACCTAAAAGGAGAGAGATAGGAGACAAAATACTAATGGTTCATTCAAATGATGTTATGTGTGATATTTTATAACCTAAATGAAGTTAAATAAATGCAATTGACTAAATTAAATGAATGAAAATGAATGGAAAACTAAGATTTACACTATGTTAGAAAACACACTATGATATGCAAATAATGAAGTAAATGAAGAAATTATGCAGAACAGAAAGGAACAAGATGAATCTGAGTGCACTTAGATAAACTGTGATGAATCTAGACTATTTTGGATGCTGGTTCAAATTACTAATTTTTCACAGTAGGACTCATTCGGCTAGGGTGGCAAATTAGTCCTCCTGGTGAAAAACTGTCAGAAGCAAGTTTTTGTCTATCAGGATCCAGAATTAGACAAAATTCAAATTTTTAGTCCTAAGGTGGGACTCATTCACCATAGATGGCGTATTAGTCCTCTCCCAAATTTTTGAAAAATCAAAAGACAAATCTACAACACCAGATTTGGAAATCAATGCTTGTCGGGTTGTTAAAGTAAATTCTAAAAAAAAATAGATAGATAACCTTCTCCCAACTTGAAATAGAATTAAGTTGACTTGAAGCACCTAGTTGACTTGTAAACCAATCTTCAACACCAATTTTTTGTCAAATTTGCATACACGGGTCTGCAAACAAACATGCAATAGAGGGAAAATGGTTTAAGGTTAGTGAATAGGGGTTTTCCTTGGTCAAACCCTGCTTTTGGTAATAAACCTTAAATAAAATAATGAAATGCAAAGGAATGATAAACTAACAACATGCAAATGTTATCAAATTACAAAACCCTTGATGCTATAAGTGTGAAGTAATGTCAATGGTTGCTTCAAAGTGCTTGAATAGTGCTTGAAATATGACATGAAATGCTTGAATGAGTGAGGAGATGTAAAATGAGGTTAAAATTACATATTTATACACACTTGTGTCTTAGTAACTCATTCATACCTCATCACATGTTGACATCAAGTGATTTTGAATAAAATTCCATAAGTAAATTTAAAATATTTTGAATTTGGCGCCAAGGGGGACTCATTCACCACCCATGGTGAATGGATCCCACCTAGGACATAAAATCAAGTGTTAATAAATATGTTGTATTTAATGTTGTTTGTGGGGATAATACTCAAAAATAGACTTAGTTAAGCATATGAGAGCATAAAGGGTCCAAATAAAGCATGAGAAAGGGATAATTAGTGAAGATGTGCCTAGAAAAACATGAAATCTTGGTACAAGACTTTATAGCACTTAAAAATAGGACTTGTTGATGTGTAAAAATGTGATTTTTAGGTGAATTGTAATTAATAGAGTCTAGAAGAATGTAGAAATTTCTTTCAACACTTCACAACACCTTCACAAGACATTGTTATTTGTGTTTTACTACCTAAATAAGCATGTTCAAGCCATGTTGCAATATAAAATCAAAGAAACATAGTTCCAACACCATGAAACAAGACCTAAAAGACCATGAAAATGACAAGGGGCCATTTTTCTATGACACACCTCTAAATTGAACACCAATTCTTTGTGAGGTGGTAAAGTGATGATTGGCACCATAAGTTTTGTGGTTACCCCTCAGTTTATTGTGGAGGCTATGGGGTTAGCAAATGAGGGGTTGAATATTGTTAAGAAGAGTAATGGTGAATATCAGAGATTTGTTGATTTTTTTTTAAAAAGGGGGAAAAGTTCAGAAGATTCTAGAATGGGTATGCACAACTCAACCTTTCTCCACCTTATGCTTTGGTAATTCTTCATGTCATGCACTATTTTAATTTGGAGTGAACATTGTTATATGACTTTTCATGCTTACCAATTCATTTTCCTCAATCACATTATGAATAATTAGAAAATTAATATTACTTTGTCTCTTTCTTGTCCCTACAAAAAACTATTGAAAAATGAGCTTATCCTCCTCTACATCAAGGCCTTATTATGGCATTGTATAAATATGTTCTTTCTAATAATTTGCATGGTAACCCTCCTACTTTGGGTCATGAGACCTTCCTATCAATGTTGCTTTGGAAAATGAGAACCCTCAAAATAATGATATCCATGTTGATATTCTTTGTGGCCAACACAATCCTTGAAATTCTATTGCTAGAATTGAGCCTATTGAAAGCATACTTCCCTCTCAAGATTAGCACCATGCTTGGAGAAGTAAAAAAATTGTCTTTGAAAATAAGATCTCTAATTATAAGCCTGCTAAGGCTATAATGGAAGTGGATTTACTAAAGACTACCCCTAAAAAAGGAAACACTATCCCTTAATGTTGGAACTTCCTAAAAGTAAAAAATTGATGCATACAAACCTTAAAACAAAAAATTCCACTAATATCATTGAGGAATATGATGGAGAATATAAATTTAGTCAAATGAATGATTGGGGGTTATGTGCCTATAATATGGGAGAATGTAGGTTTGCTCATTTGGCTAAAGTTGCTTCTATCTAGAAAGTGTATAATGATAAGGGGAGGAGTATAGCCCTTAACAAGGAAGATGTTGATTTCTCTCAAAATGATGAGTTTGACATGGTGAATGATGATAGTGAAGATTATAGTTAACAAGAGGGTGATGAAGAGGAAATGGAGGTTGAAGAAAATATAATGTGTTAGATTAAATAATTTATCTATTCACTGTACTTAAGTGTACATAGGTTGATGAGGTTAGACAACATCTTTTTTAACTAAATTTGCAACCTTTAATCCTTTGGAGGTTACCAATTGCTGATGTGTGTTTTGTGCACTTTCTCAACACAAGCAATGCATTGGTGCACTACATCTCTTGAAAGGCAATCTCCAACAACAAGTTGTTGAAAATCACCCCAAGGTCTCTCGGGTGTTAGGTCTTGACATGCATGGAATTTCCCAATTTATGTTTGATGTGATTTTGCTAGTAATCATAGGGAAGCTTATAGGTTTGGATGGAGATGAGGTGAGTCTTAAAATGAAGTTCTTGAGATGGGAAGTTAGAGTGTAGTTTGTTGCAGGTTTGAACACCAATCTTAAACTCTTATTTTATATTAAGATTTGGCTTTACAATCTGCAATGAACCTTAGCATAGGCTAATTATTAAAAAAAAGGAAAAGGGCAGGGAAGACCTGAGGTTCCTAGATCTGAAACTAGCAATGAAAAGTGATCATGAAGGGTTCTACTATGGACAACATCCTCAAACTAGAATTTAACTTAACCAGATTGACTCACACTATCATGAAACTTGTGCAAGCTTCTAAAGACTACAAATATTCAACCATTCATTCACCATAAACATTCATGAATAAAAGATAGAAGTTTGGAGCAGGTTTAGTTTAAGCCCAGACTAACTTTACATAGCTATCTACCATCAATAAACAACAAAAAGCATGGAAAAGAAAGGCATCAACATAGTAGAAATATTTACAACCATTGAATAGCATTAACTAATATATCAAAGTAATAAAAAACCACGAAGAAAAACAAAGTAAATTTATCTAGATCAACTAACTATGGGAGATGAATCATGTAATATGAAAAAGAAACTCAAGAGTCCACCAAAATCCAATGAAGCTCTATTAAAATTTCTATAGCATTGCTTTACAAAAACTCAACTCTCTCTTGAAAATAAGAGGAGACCCCATATTTATAGTGTTTAAAAAGAAAAATGAATGGCCAAGATTGATTTGCATTATGTGGCCAAGGTTCACTACAAACTAGGGTTTCACCTACCCCCAAATATATTACAATTTAAAATTACATCTTTGTCCTTTTCCCTATTTTATCTTCTTGTGGAAGCACTATAGAATTTTTTTCTTTTTCTGATTTCCTCTGCTACAACTATTATGTGAGGAGCTTTTCATCAATAACTGGTTTTCCTTTCTTCTTTCATCAAAGTTGCATACTCTATGAATTTGTTGATTAATTCCTAGAGGTTATCAATCTCCATGATGTTAGATTGGAGCACCTAGTAGTTCCATTGTTTGGATTGGCTTATGAGCATATCCCAATCTCCATCACACTTAGTCATGTTGTCCCTAACTTGTTCAGATTGGGAAAAATCTTGAGCAACAAAACTCATAAAATTTGTGGTAAGCTTGCCTGACATTCCATCTTACATCTTCTTATGGAAATAAGGATTTATCTTTTCTAGATCAATCTTGATAGTGGGTATATCATAACCTATCATTAATTTCAAATACTGAACACAATCCACCCTAACGTCCTTTGACCAATCAATGTCAAGTTACACCTTGCAGAGCACTTGTCCTAGTATTTCTTTTCTATGACCGAAATCTAGCTTCCACATATCCACCAGCCAGTGATTGTCCTCTACCAGTGTGCAAGTTCCTTTTCCCATGTTTTATGAGGCAACTTGAGGATGGCCTCAATTTTAGGATAAGCGGACTTATATATCCCTGTGAAGTCAGTGTAGGACTTCCTCATGCCCTCTAGGTGTCTTTGTACTTCTAAAAACTTATTTGTTGTCCTAACAGCATGATTAATACCCATGTTTCTAGCATACAAGACATGTCAGAACCAATCCTTAGTAGTCTTAGTCCAATTCTTTCTTTTCTGAAGTTTGTCAATTTTCTCCTTGGATAGTAGTTGTGGTGGAGTCGAGGATGTTGTGGGTAGTTCCTCCATGGATGACCATTGCTGAATATAGTTAGTCAAATTAGCCACATGTGCCTTTAGTTCTTCTTTGGAGATCTTTTCCTTGTGCATTTGATGGAACACTATCACAACTGACTCCTGGAGGTGATCTATCTTATGATCCCTAGTGGCTATTCCCAAGTTTATGATGGATACATTATAACTCATTCCTTCTTCTCCCACCACTAGTGTGGCTACTTGCATGGTTCCAGATCCAGAGGCATCCATTGTTAGCTTGGATCTAACATTAGGCTTCTTTTCTTTCTTGGTACTAATATGGGCTCAGGCCAAGATGGCCTCCAATATTGCTTTTGGATCCTTTGGGCTAGGAGATTTCTTCTCTAGTTGTTTCTCAAGCCACTCAGGCATCCAAGATTCTTCCTTCGGTGATTCATGATCATGCTCTTCTTCATGGGTGTGTTTAGTTTCCATCACCTTAGCAGCTAGAGTCTCCTATTCAGTCATTTCTCCTTCTTCATTTGAATCATGAATGAATATAGTTTCCTTTTGTGGAGACTCAGTGGTTGTATGCTCTTTTGGGATATTTTCCCCTTTGGTAGCTTCCTTTTCTTCTTCTTCTTCTTTACGCCCATGTTTTTTGAAATGCTCCATTCTAGTCCTTTTGTAAGTTTCAACCTCTTCTTCGGGTTTATCTTCTTCCCTTTCCTCTCCCTCACATTGAGGCGGAACATCTTCTTGTTCTTTCTTTTCTTTCTCTTCTGAGAGAGGCACTTCTTCATCATGCTCAGGGATTTTATCATGCTCCCTAGTTGGAGGTTCAATGTCCTCAATTTTATCACTTGCATCTTTTTCTTCCTTAGAAGGTGGCTTTTCTACCTCTTCTCCAACATCCTTCAACTGTCAAGCCAAATCCTCCTCAAGATCTACATCAAAAGTATCCACAATACATTTGGTGTTGGCATCTTCTTCTTCATCACTCTCGAAAGACTGTGTTTCTTCTCCTTCACATACTACCTTATCAATATGAAAATGTTGGTGCTTTGGGTTTTCATGGTAATCACACGTTTCCTTCTCATTCCATTTTGTGGCTTCTTGCTCTCATTGCTCCAAATCCTCATATATTTCCATCATGGCCTTCATCTTTGGTGGTTCAGTTAGAGGAATGGAGGTGGGAATGTTGGAAATAATTTGTGCCAGAGCAGCTTGAATAGCTTAGTTCATCAATACTCTAGACAGTTATAAAGGAACATTCTACATATGTTGGGAGAAGGCCTTTGAAAGTGAGAGTGCGGGAATTTGTATTGTTGTTGTGGTTACGTGTAGTGATGTAGTCAGAGACATGGAAGTAGAGGAAAATGGAGAAGTGGTGGCAAAAGAAGAGTCTATGGTTACAACCTACATGGTGGGTGGAGAAGAGGCAAGGTGGACTAAAATATGCACTACAGATGGAGAAGTGGCCATCAATGCTTGAGAAGTAGGTGGAGGGGTAGAAATAGTGGATGTAGTAGGTGGATATTTTGGTTCCTCAACCTCCATTTCCTCTCCCTCATGGAGCAGATCTTCTTGAATAGTAGGCATTTCAGTGAAACTACCTAATTTCTTATGTTTCTTGGAAGATTCTCCCTCTGAAGCCTTTCTGGCATACACCTTAGGATTGGGCTATTGCTCAGCGGTTTCTTTTCTTTTCCTTTACTTGGTAGATGGGGGATATTTTAAAGTCTCTCTTGATGGGGCAGTAGTTGTCCCACTATCTGTTTCACTTGTTGGCTCATTCTCGAGCCCCTCATAGGTCAAAGTGACCCCTTGCTGCTTCAATTGGGAAAAGCACCCATCAATCTACTCTTTTGTTCTGGCCTTGATAGGTTTGGTTAGAATATCAAGGTCGTCAACCTCTTGTTCATTTCAATCAATTAGTGGTAGTGGGAGATTGGAAACTGCATTGTACTGAGGATCTGTGACTGTGCTTTTATCCTCTTCCACCTAGTCCAATATGGGGAATAGGTTGACCCACTTTACGAAATATGTCATCATTCACATATAGTGCCTCATTCATAGTTCATTATCATCTTTTCAATTAGCCCAAAATTCCTCAACGCTATGTAGATGGGCATATTCAAGTCCAAGTTCCTTCTTATGTTTTCCACAGGGATCCATGCATGGTCGGGCAGTGTGGAGCCTCAAATGGTATTCTGCTAGTTCCTTTTTTGAATTATCAACACACTAAGAGGTATGGATTTCATATATCCCTTGGCCGAAGGAGAGGGGATAAAGAATCCCTGCCCTATGTTGTTTTCTCAAAAGGGTGTGTGCATGTTGTAGCTACCGAGAGATTTCTAACAGTATTATCTAGTCATTGGGATACTGGGGCAGCTTGTATGGTCTTTCTGAAAAACCCTCGACACGAATGTAGGTGAACTTTGGATACTAGATGAAGAAGGACAACTATTTTGAAAATGAATTGGCACTGTGGGAAACTTTCCTCTCAAAGTCACCCTCGAGCAATCTAACAATATGACCTATGAAAGTGTCATTAACCTTGCAGTAATCCCTCTTGAAGTTTCTAAATTGTATTTGAGGGTACTTATCATAAACTTTCATCTCCCTACCTGGTTCCTCATCCAGAGCTCTTAACAAACCTTTGTATTGCACTTGTTCTCCTAGTGAATAGACCAAGTAGGATGTCACGTAAAACTTGGAGGCTTTCTTTATAGCCATAAATTGCTAGTGGGAGCAGTCACTGATTATCCCTGCCAATTAAAACTTGGTTCCTCCATAGAGAATCTCTTCACTGAAGTATAGCATCCATTATTGGAAGAAAACAACATTAGGAGGCCCATTACTCTACTTAGTTTGGTCACCAAATCATGGTAATCTTGATAAAAATCATTGTGAAAGATCTCCTGGGGAACCTTTGTAGCATTGCCCCTATTTTCCTTCATCCAGTATTGATTAATAAGTTTTTTACATTTAATGGGATCTTTGTCTCACATAGCCTTGCCATCACTCATGGTTGGCAGTTCCATCTCCCCAAAGGTAGGGATATGAATAGTCCTTGTTATTACCTTAGCTGACATTCCAACCAATACCTTCCATCTCTGTCTACTATGGTTCTATTTTCTTCTTGATAGGCCTCCCTACAAACCATAACAAGCTCAAGAGTGACAAGGCTAGGAGGAAATCCTACAACCTTAGCCAACCCACTACTTTTGATGTTTCATGCATTGTTTGTTTTAGGGTTGATTCAGACTCTCTGGTTGAATTTTTCAATGTCTATATGTCTGATCTTTGTGTCGGTGACCTTCTAGGATTAGGTGACTTTGAATTTTAGGGGTTCCCCTTGCAATTGATACTTCATCTAGTCCTTATCTTCTTTTCCACAGGGTGTCTTATTTTTCTTTCCTTTGTCTTTCTTTGTGGCTGCTCTTGAAGGTCTCACAGATGGTTCCATATATCCTATGAAATTCAATGAAGCGGGATGAACCAACAGCAATTGAAGGCTCAAAATTAGGAAACTGGCTCAACAGGCATGGTGGTAGTGATCACAGGGCTCTCTGATTGGCTTTGATTAACTCTAATAGGTGAAAATTACCCCTCATTTTAGGCTATTTATAGATTTCAGTGCATTTAATACTGCTATTTAATATAGGCACAGTGATTTGGGGAGTTGGTAAATGGTTAAGTTTCAAAAGAAGCTACAAGAGTGGTGGAGTCCATGGGGTGCATGGCCGCTTGGACTTAGTCATTGAAAATGTGATGGAATGGTGATCAAAGCAGTAGGTCCTAGGCTACAAAAGGATGGTGTGTATTGACCATTTGGGATGGTGAAAATGATTGGGAAATCTACAAGGGGCACTCCACGAGGGTGGACCTATAGGGCTCCAAGGACACCAATCTAAAATGGAAAGGAAAACTACCAAGGGACTTCCACAAAGGCTTAGGACTTCAAAAATATGAGGGGGTGAAACATGGTCAACTTGAGATAACTCTCTAGGACTCACTGATCATTTTGGACACCAAATAGGGGGCACACAAAATGAGATGATAACAAGATGACCTGACAAGGTGAAGGAAAGAGAGGGTCCCTATTCTGAATGGAGCGTGCATGCTGAGGGAACAAAAAATGGTGACTCTACTCGAGAATGTTCCCAAGCATTCTAAGGATAAGTATTCATTCAGAACCTAGAATCTCTGGTTTCGTAGACTAGGGGCTGACCTCCAAAAGTGGACTAAGAGAATTGGGTCCTTAGTTGAGTCAGCCTATGAAACATATTAGAAGTGTGTGCTTAATGAGTTCATTCCTTTCCTTAGAAACTATGATAGACAATGATCAATCAAACTAAGAAAGCTACATGAATCATCCAACACCAAAAGTAACCTGGACATTGCCTCGTTGCTACTCAGGAATCCATAGGCTCGGTGGAGTTGTCATTGTGACCCCATGGATATTGCTCTATTGCTAGCTGGGCATCCATAGCCCTAGTAGAGTTATCCACAGACCCATATGGTTCCTTGATTTTAAAATTTCCTTTTCCTTTTCTTTCTCTTATATTTCTTTTCACACTTTATTCTTTTGGTCAACCGTGTAAACACTAAATCCTATGATGGGTTTAGTAGCCATAGTGGTCACTATAATAGACTTAATATTTTCTGCTCGCTAAGTCCTCATAACAGCTACTACTTAATCCTTTGGAAACTGTCAATATGTGTTGCATGCTAGATATCAGATGAACATAAAAGGATTCAACCAAGGGTCGAGTTCTAAGGTAGATATTAGGAACCAATGGTTGATAGTGATTATTTAGCCAAAGAACATTAAGAGAAGGAAACAAAGTGAGCCATTCATTGAACAAGCACAACCACTACAATAAAAATGAAGAACACCCTCTTCAAAACAAGACAACTAGGAAACGTGCAAAGAAAGAAGTAGAGCAACGCAAATTAGTGAAAGGAAAGCAAATCAAAAGGAACCTAAACTAACCTATGTACAAGTATTTACAGGAATAGCTCTAAAAGAGCTCAGGCTTGGAAGTAATTCTTTAGGTGCTACCCCTTGATAGGTAATGGGACATCCTCACCAATTAGGGTCTTTAGGTGGAAAACATTTTCTCCAAGGATTTCAACTATCTGAAAGGGTCCAAGCCAAAGTTTTTTGAATTTTTCATGTGCACCTTTCTTCTCATGGGCCTTGTCCCAACATAGGACTAGATCACCAATTTGGAAGGCCTTAACTTTGGCTTGATCGTCGAACCATCTCTTGACTATGCCCTGATCTTTGGTGAAATTTTCTATTGCATGGTCATGTACTTCTTCTAAATGTAACAACTCAGCCAAGCGAGCTTCTTTATGATCCCCTCCTTCGTAAAATTCATTGATGAACTGGAGGGTGGGGATTTTTAGGTGAATCAAGAATATAGGCTCTAAGTCATAAATAAGATGGAATCTGGAATCACCAAGGGCAGCCTTATGGCGTGTGTGATCTACCCAAAGGGAAAAATGAAGCTGGGTATGCCAGTCCTTGGGATTCTAGTCAAGAATTTTTTTTATTATAGTGATCAGATTCTTGTTGGTGGATTATGTTAGGCCATTACCCTAAGGGTAATAGTTGGATGAGAATTTGAGGTAAATTCCATAATCAAAGGCCCAAATAGAAAACTTAAGTGAGGAGAATGCAAGGCCATTGCCAAACACTAAAGAATAGGTGCAGCCAAAATGGTTTAAAATGAAACTTTCGATAAAATTCATAACTATCTCAGTTGTGCATTGCTTACATGCAATGGCTTATGCCCATCTATTGCAATAATCAAAATTAGTTACAATGTACTTGTGTCCTATAGATGACAGTGGGTTTATTGGACCAATGAAATCAAGACCCCATTGCACGAACAATCTCACCTCCAAAAGATACAATTCTTTGGGTTAAGGGAAACTCCAAATTCCTTGTACCTCTGGAAGTCTTTACACAAATAAGAGACATGGTCACTTTGTCTCTTTGATAACATGGTCAAATAATCCATGTAGATGATTATGCACTTTCCAATAAAGTCTTTAAAAGCTATGTTCATGGCATACTGAAAGGTCGCACCAGTGTTGATGAGCCCAAATGGCATTCTCACATATGCAAAGGTGCCCTACTTGGTGGTTAACATTGTCTTGTGGCAATATTTGTACTACACCATGACTTGGTTGTATCTAAAATATCCATCGAGAAAGGAAATCATTTTTGAACCATTGACAGTCTGTAGTACCTCATCAAATGAAGGCATTGGATAGTTGTCCTTCTCTGAGGCTCTATTTAGATTGCGCAAGTCCACACACAATCTGATTTCTCCATTCTTTTTCCTCACCGAGAACAAGTTGGCCACCCATGTGGAGTGCCTGATTGGAAAGATTATTCTGGCTAAAAGTAGCTTCGACACCTCTTTGTAGATTATAGGCTCCAATAGGGCATTGATGGGATGATGTCTCTATCATAATGGCCGCACATCAAACTTGTGGGGGATGGTATGTGTGATGATGGAAGTGTCATAAGTCTTCAAATATTCATAGCTACATGCCACCATGTCATGATACTTTTGAAAAACATACAAAATTTATTTATTTTCTTCTACAATACACACCTTGCCAATAAAAACATTTTTTATTTCTTTGTTGTTCTGAGGTTGTGGTCGTCACATTGATTATTTATAGATTCTTCCTTTGCTTGCTGGTCCTGATATCTGATATGATCCAAGTCAAATATGTTCTCAAGATAAACCATACCTCCTGGAATAGTGTTGGTTTTGAGGTTGATAACCCCTTCTATAACTAACTCAGCTTCTTCTAGATCAGCTTCATCAATTATTTGTGTTACAAACATGTCAAAACTGGTGATGAATTCTAGGATATGTTTATCGTCATTGAATACTTGGAAGTGAGTGACATTGTCTGGCATAGATGGAGTAGAGGTCAAATCCATAGTGAAATTCTTGAGGCTAGACAGGGACAAGGGTTGCAAAAGGTTGGTTGCTTGATCTAAAGAATCTATTGCATGGTTCTTAGTACATGCAATCAGTTGTATATTAAATGCATCTAGAATTTCTAAAAGATCCAAAAAAAAATGCCTATAGTTTTCTAGTCTTCTATCATGGTATGAGTACAACTTTCAAACTTGTTTGATCACTAGGTCAAAATCACTAAAAACTTGCAGCATTTTAACATTTTTTCTTAAAGCCATCGAAAGACAATGGACTAAAGCTTCATAGTCTACTACATTATTGCTACAATAAAATTGAAGTCTATGGGCAGAAAAGTAGGTCTTACTCGTAGGGCTAATAAGCTCAAATCTGGCGCCACCTCCTTGTTTGGATTTAAAACCATCAAAGCATAGAGTCTAAAACTTAGGCGAGTCCTTGACTTTAGGGCCAATGAGACACAACTGAGGTCTCCTTTAGTGTCATACTTGCATTAGAGGTTTCTTGGGTAGGTGTTGACTAATTAAGGTCTACAAAAAACTTCTCTATCAACAATTCTTCTTTAGGAGTGACCCATACTTTGATATGCTCCACTATTGTTTGGCATAAGCAACACTCAAACTTAGAGTGGGTAGTGTTGTGTACACTACACCAATTATGCAGCAAGAGCTCTTGGAAATTCATTCTCGCACCCAAGGTGAGTTGATTCTGCATTCATCTTTCCATAAAGTCTCAGAATATGTCCAACAATCCTAAAGTGTTGTCTTCAGGAGACTCCTCATCATCAGGTTCTACTATCATTTTGATACTCTAAGGTGTATGGTCCAAATCGATTAGAGGGATGCATTGGACAAGGAGGAATTTTTCAACCATCCCTTCTCATAAATCTTGCAATCCTTCTTGATATGAGATGGGAGAGTAGTTCCCCAACTCAGTCTCGACAAATAGCACCTTGTTGGTGTTGTTATATTCGGTAATCATGAACTTCATAAAGGGTTCCTGATCTATACGAATCTGATTTGGTAGCCCCCTCTAGGGAAGCCACATGTGAGAGTGATATGTTGCAACATATCCATTTAGCATTCTAGTGAAGTCTCACCCAAGGATAAGTCCATACGCATCGAGTATGTCCACAACCTGAATATCAATGACTTGCTATACCCTCATATGTGCAACAATCTGTATTAGGATTTGATTCATTTCTCCTACTATATTAACCTCATTTTTATCCATTTGAGGCACTTTTCTGCTTGAATATGTGGGGGTAATCCCAAAATCTTTGCACACTACCAAGGGTATGATGTTGGCTAACGCTCCTGAATCAAGCAAGAAATTGTGCAAATTCTTTTTGAATATTTGAATGGTGGTGAGGAAGGGTGGTGCTTCGTAATTTCCTTGGAAGAGGCCCATAGGTGTGTCCACTTGAGCTACTTGAGCTTTCTTCTTATCACCAGCCTTATCCTTAGCCTACCCGAAGGGCTAATCTTTAGGGTTTTCCCTATTATTTTGATATGATTCCTTTGTAGGCTACTTACCCATTGACTAATTTTGGGGAGGACCTACCTTCTTCCTGTAAATTTTCTAAATAATAGGCTCACTTGTAGGGTCTTCGAAAGAGACTCTCTTAGCTGGGATTTCCTACATGGCCTTAGAGGAAGGAGTTTCATTAATTTCTATAAAGAAGGCATGTCTAACTATAGGAACCTTAAGTAATTCAAAGGTGGATAAGTTGATCTTGACTTTCTTGAACTCCTCTATAATATATTCTCCCATTTGTTCAATTTTAGTTTCAAAGGGTTAGCCTATAGCAGAGCTAGCAGGCTAGGCTTGTGTCTGGCTTGACTGACTTTGGGGTTGACCTTGGGGCTAATCTTGTGGCTAGTTTAATGGTGTATCCTTGTTGAAGTATTGAGTAGGCACATGAGGGAGACTAGGATTATTACTAGCATTGGCGTTAGGAAGGGTGCTGAAGTAATTGGGTAGAGTGGAGGTCATAAAAGGTCCTCCTGCTTGTCTATTCATAAGGTAGTAGGGAGGCACTCTCTAGTGGAACATATGAACCTCATCTACATGTAGTTCCTCATCATCTATTGGGACATTTTCTACTGAATCGAAGAGCTAAGAAAAATTTTCTTCATTACTTACCTCTTGGATTTTGTCCTCTTTTGGTGGAGCATCCTCACATTCTAGGACATTGTTCTCATTTCACGAGAATGGTGTCAGATTGGCCATGAGATAGGAGGAGTCATATGTCTTGGATGGGACTAGATCATGGCATTCGACATTATCCATGACATTCTAAACATTGACTTGGAAGATTTCTGTGGCTATGAGGAACTCAGGGTAGTCCAACTTGGAGTGCTTCTTGGTTTTGTGAATCTGACACCATCCAAAGAGAGTTGCCTTAGCAAGGTACACACTGTTAGTCATCTTCTCTATACTAGTGGGTTGGTCAAGTAGAGTAGGAACACCCCCATTTTTGAGCCTAGTATTCCATATTCTATTTTGTCTTTTGGTCGACCTCCTTTCAAAATTTTGATTGGAATTCTACCCTCTTTCATAACATTGTCTTAAGGAGGGACCTACATCATGGTTGTCCATGGCTTCCTTATTGAGTTTGTCTTGAATGCTCCATTGGGAAGCTTGCAACTAATTATTCTAATTTCTCAGATGCATCATCTCCATGGAAATTTTCTTGATCATTTCAGTCAACTCATCAAGCTGATCTTTCTTGGTGTTACTTGGCTATGACACTTGATTTTGAAGGAAAATAGGTAGAGTAGCCAGGTGATTCTGTTGTGCTAGGGGAAACTCTAGTACCTATAGGTATAATGGAATTTGAGGCTACTAAGAACAGGCCTATTGTTGTTGGGGAGCCTAGGAGTAGGTTTGTTGTTGTTGGGGCTGCATGTATAGAGGCACAAGAAGCGCCTAGTTCATTGGCTATCCCAGATGTGGGACTATGGGCAACTGAGGCACTTGGTTCATAATAGGTGTGTAATGAGTGAATAGTTGGTTGAGCCCTTGAACCTACATCAAATGAGCTACTGGCCCTAGGGATGGTAATGAGCCATAGATGTTTTTCCCCAAGTCTATATTGGCAATAACTACCTCCACATAAGTATCCATCAGCCTAGTTAGAGGTGGTAGCATTCTCTTTACCAATGTAGATGTGAGATTCTCCAATGTTGCATACTAGACTAGCAAGGTAGCAGCATCATTGACTGTATACGGGGCTTACAATCTTGTGTAGGCTTGGTGGAATCTATCATCAAAGGAGCTGATTAGCTCATTGATTTTCCTACTAACTATTGTGAATTGTCAGTATAGCTTAAAAGGGTTGATTGGGATCTGGTACTTTTGAAAGAATGAATTCATCATCAAATCCAAATATGTAATGGATCCTATTGGAAAGTTAATATACCAATAGAGGACCTCTTCCCCCAACAAATAAGGGAAAATCCTACATGCCACATCTTCCTAATCGATTTGCATGTCTTCCAGTGTTGTTTGGAAGATTTTGATGTGCTCCTCAATGATCCTCTATAGATCCCAAGGATTGAACTTTGAAAAAAAAATCTTTATATTCTTACACATATCATGGTAGACATTGAGGTGCTATTTTTTGTTGAACAGTAGCCTCGGGCTGCACAGGGGTAGTGAGAGTTGGGACTGTACCTCAGACTTGGAGGGAAGGGGGAGGGGAAACACCTCAGTTGTGCGAAGCAAGAGATGGAAATGTTGTGAGGTACGACTGAGTGGAATGTGTGAAGTTGAAGGAATTCTATTGAGTTTGAGGTGACTAGAAGAGAAAGGAGGTGAGGGAAAATGTGAAGTGGGTGGAACAGAGGAGGAAGAAGAGGTTGCATCCTCCCTCTTAGTCTTTCTTGTCCTTGTAGGGGGCTGTAGTTCCTTGAATTTCCATTTGTTTGGAGTAGACCTTAAAACTCTTTTGGGCCTTTTAGGGGAGATTGAATCATCTTGATACAGCTTAACTTAGATGGCCCTCCTTCTAGTGCCAGTTCTATTGATGTGTGTTTTGTGCACTTTCTCAACATAGATAGTGCATAGGTGCACTACCTCTCTGAAAGGAAATCTCCAATAGTGAGTTGCTGAAAATCACCCCAGGGTCTCTTGGGTGTCAAGTCTTGACATGCATGGAATTTCCTAGTTGATTTTTAATGTGATTTTTCTAGTAATGACAAAGTGGCTTACAAATTTTGGCTAGAGATGAGGTGAATCTTAAAATGGAGTTCTTGAGATGGGAATTTATATTACAGTTTGTTGTAGGTTCGAACAACAATCTTAAACTCCTATTTTATCTTAAGATTTGATTTTACAATGTGGAATGAACCTTAGCATAGGCTACTTATTAAAAGAAATGGAAAAGGATAGGGAAGAGATGAGGTTCCTAGATCTGAAACTAGCAATGAACAGTGATCATGGAGGGTTCTACTATGGACAACTTCCTCAAAACATAATTTTACTTAACCAAATTCAATCACAATATCATGAAACTTGTGCAAGCTTCTAAGGACTGCAAATATTCAACCATTCATTCATCATAAACATGCATGAATGAAAGATAGAAGTTTGGAGAAACTTTATTTTATTCCCAAACTAACATTACTACCATCAGTAAACAACAAAAAGTATAGACAAGAAAGGAATCAACACAACAAAAATCTACACAACCATTGAACAACATTAACTAATCTATCAAATTAATCTAAAACTACAAATAACAACAAAGTAAATCTATCTAGATCAACTAACTATGGGAGATGAACCATGTAACATGCAAAAGAAACTCAAGAGTCCACCAAAATCTAGTGAACTTTGATTAAAATTTCTGCAGCATTCCTTTACAACAACTCAACTCTGTCTTGAAAATGAGAGGAGACCCCCTATTTATAGTGTACAAAAATAAAAATGAATGGAAAAGATTGATTTGCATTGTGTGGCCAAAATTCACAACAAGCTAGGGTTTACCCTACCCCCAAATATATTACAGTTTAAAATTACATATTTGTCATTTTCCTATTTTTTCCTCTTGTGGTAGCACTATAGCATTTTTTCTTTTGTTGATTTCCTCTATTGTAACTATTCTATGAGGAGCTTTTCATCAATAACTAGGTTTCATTCCTACTTCTTCAAAGCGACATACTCTATGAATTTGCTAATTAATGCCTAGAACTTATCAATCTCCAAGATGTTAGATTGGAGCACCTAGTAGTTCCATTTATTGGATCAGCCTATGAGTGTATGCCAATCTCCATCACACTTAGTCATGTTGTCCCTGACTTGTACAGATTGGGTGAAAGATTGAGCAAAAAATCTCATAAAATTTGTCGTGAGCTCGCCTAACATTCCATATTCCATCTTCTTATGGAAATAAGGCTTTATCTTTTTTGGATCAATCTCGACGATAGGAATATCATAACCTATCATTAATTTCAAATACTGAACAAAATCTATTCTAACTTCCTTTTCCCAAGCAATGTCAAGTTCCACCTTGTAGAGCACTTGTTCCAATATTTCTTTTCTATGATTGAAATCTAGCTTCCACATATCCACCATCCATTGATTTTCCTTTGTAAGTGCAAGTTCCTTTTCCCATGTTTTTTGAGGCATCTTGAGGATGGCCTCAATTTTAGGATAGGTGGACTCATATATCCCTGGGAAGTCAGTGTAGGACATCCTCATGCCCTCTAGGTGTCTTTGTAATTCGAAGAACTTATTTCCTATCCTGAAAGCATAATTAATTCCCATGTTTCTAGCATATAGGACCTATCAGAACCAATCCTCTGTAGTCTCAGTCGAGTTCTTTATTTTCTCAAGTTTGTCAATTTTATCCTTGCATAGTAGTTGTGGCAGAGCCAAGGATGTCATGGGCAGTTCCTCCATGGATGACCATTTCTAAATATAGTCATTCAAATCAGCCATCTATGCCTTTAGTTCTTCTTTGGAGATCTTGTCCTTGTGCATTTGATGCAACACTATGGAAACCGAATCCTAGAGGGGATCTATCCAATTATCCTTGGTGGTTGTTCCCATGTTGATGGTGGAGACATTATAGCTTATTCCTTCTTCTCCCAACACCAGTGTGGCTACTTGCACTCTTTTGGATCCAGAGGCATCCATTGTTAGCTTGGATCTGACTTTAGGCTTCTTTTCTTTCTTGGTATTGATCTAGGCTCAGGCCAAGATGACCTCCAATCTTTCTTCTCCAATTGTATCTCAAGCCACTTAGGCATATAAGATTATTCCTTTGGTGATTCATGATCATACTCTTCTTCATGGGTGTGTTCAATTTTCATCACCTTATCAGCTAGTCTCTTGTTCGGTCCTTTCTCCTTCTTCTTCATCTGAATCATGAATGACTACAATTTCCTTTTATGGAGACTTGGTGATTGTATGTTCTTTGGGGCTATCTTCTCCCTTGGCAGCTTCCTTTTCTTCTTCTTCTTCTTCTTCATGCCCATGTTCTTCGAGTTGCTCTATTATGTGGCTTTTGTGAGTTTTAGCCTCTTCTTGGGGTTTATCTTCTTATTTCCTTTCCTCTTCCTCACATTGAGGTGGCACATCTTCTTGTTATTTATTTTATTTCTCTTCTAAGATAGGAATTTCTTCATCATGCTTAGGTATTTTATCATGCTCCCTAGTTGGAGGTTCAGTGTCCTCAATTTTATCACTTGATTCCTTTTCTTCCTGAGAAGGTGGATTTTCTACCTCTTCTCCAACATCCCTCAATTGTCAAGCCAAATCCTCCTTGAGATTCACATCAAAATTCTCCACAATATATTTTGCATTGGCATCTTCTTCTTCATCACTCTTGGAAAACTCTATTTCTTTTCCTTCATCGACCACCTTATCAATTTGCAAATGTTGGTGCTCTGGGTGTTCATGGGAAGCATTTGCTTCCTCCTCAATCCATTGTGTGGCTTCTTTCTCTCATCACTCCAAATCCTTGTATATTTCCATCAAGGCCTTCACCTCTCATGGTTCAGGTGGAGGAGCAGAGGTAGGAATGTTGGAAATAATTTGTGCCAGGGTAACCTCAATAGCTTGGTTCTTCAATACTCTAGATTGTTCTAAAGGAAAATTTTGCATATGTTGGGAGATGGCCTCTAGAAGTGAGAGTGTAGGAATTTTTATTGTTGTTGTGTTCAAGAGTAGTGATGTGGTCAGAGACATGGAAGTAGAGGAAACCAAACAAGTGGTGGCAGAAGAAGAGTCTATGGTTACAACCTGCATGGTGGGTGGAGAAGAGGCAAGGTGGACTGAGATATCCACCGTAAGCAGAGAAGTGGCCACCAATGCCTAAGAAGTAGGTGGAGGGGTAGTAGTAGTGGAGGTAGTAGGTGGATATTTTGGTTGCTCAACCTCTATTCCCTCTCCCTCATGGAGCGGATCTTCTTGAATAGTAGGAATTTTAGGGAAACTTCCTAATTTCTTATGTTTCTTGGAATGTTCTCCCTCTTAAGCCTTCCTAGCATACACCTTAGGATTAGGTTGTTGCTCAATGGTTTCTTTTCTTTTCCTTGACTTGGTAGATGGGGGAGATTTTGAAATCTCTCTTGATGGGGCAACAACCATCACACTATCTATTTCATTTGTTGGATCATTCTCAAGCCCCTTGTAGGTCAAAGTGACCCCTTGCTACTTCAATTGGGCAACTCACCCATCAATACACTCTTTTATTTTAGCCTCGATAGGTTTGGTTAGAATATTGAGTTTGTTAACCTCTTGTTCATTTGAGTCAATTAGTTGTAGTGGGAGATTGGAAACCACATTGTAGTGAGGATCCATGACTGTACTTTCATCCTTTTCCACCTAGTCTGGTACGGTGAACAGGTTGACCGACTTTACAAAATATGTCATCATTTACATATGGTTCCTCATTCAAAAAAATTTGTCATCTTTTCAATTATCCCATAAGTCCTCAATGCTATGTAGATGGGCATATTAAGGTCCAAGTTCCTTCTTGAGTTTTCCACAAGGATCCATCCATGGCCGAACAGTGTCGAGCCTAAAATGGTATTTTTCTAGTTCCTTTTCTAAATTATCCACACATTGAGAGGTATGGAGTTCATAAAGCCCTTGGATGAAGGAGAGGGAATAAGGTATCCCTACCCTATGTTTGATGCTCAAAAGGGTGTGTGCATGTCATAGCTACCGAGAGAGTTCTAACAGTATTATTTGGTGATTGGGATATTGGGGCAGCTTGTATGGTCTTTCTGAAAAACTCTCATCATGAATGTAGGTGAACTTCAGATACTAAATGAATAAGAAGGAAAAATATTTTAAAAATGTAGTGGAACTATGGGATACTCTCCTCTCAAAGTAACCCCTAAGAAATCTCACAATATGACCTATAAAAGCGTGATTAACCCTACAGTAATCCCTCTTGAAGTTTCTGAATTGTAGCTAAGGTTACTTGTTATAAACTTTCAACTCCCTACCTAGTTCCTCATCTGGAGCTCTGAGCAAACCTCTATATTGCACTTTTTTGACTAGTGAATAGACCAAGTAGGATGTCATGTGAAACCTAGAGGTTTTCTTTATACCCATAAATTGCTTGTGGAAGTGGTCACTGATTATCCCTACCTAGTAAAACTTGGTTTCTCCATAAAGAATCTCTTCAACGATGTATAGAATCCATTCTTGGAAGTAAGAAACAGTAAGAAGGCCCATTACTCTACTTAGTAGGGTAACCAAATCATGTTAATCTTCATAAAATTCACTGTGAAAGAGCTCCTAGGAAACCTTTGTAGCACTGCCCCTCTCTTACTTCAACCAGTATTGATTAATAAGTCTTTTACATTTAAGGAGATCTTTGTCCCACATAGCCTTTCCATCACTCATGGTCAGAAGTTTCATCTCCCTAAAGGTACGGATATGAAAAGTCCTTATTATTTCCTTAGCTAACATGTTAGTCAACACATTTCCATGTTAGACACAACCTTTTGTGGTTCCCTTTAATTTGTAGTTGTGGCAAGTTTAATGTCTTTGTTGGGTGCAAGATTTTCATCAGGAGACCCTCCAACATTTGGTTTTTTTGCACCTCACTAATTTCCTTCACAACCATGAATAATCTATTGGTTTGTCATTTTTGGGACCTAATTTGTGCCATACTTGGCATTGGTTTTTGTTGTACATCGAGTTAGAGGGGCATTCAGTCTCTAATGTGAGTGGCACTGCATCTCAACACACCCTACAATTTGTTGTGCCATCATCAATCCTGTCACACTATTCTCATCACACAACCATTCATTGGAAGGTTAAATTTGGATTCAATCCACATAGAGGTCGACCTCCCTATCATGTGCAAGGATTATGTGGAAGTATTGGTGGAGGAGTGCATGGGAGTTTTATGTGGGTTCTTTCTCTTGCTAATCACCATTTTCTATTTCTCATAGGCTCTTTCACTACTCACAAGTGTGAAAATATATCATGGAGATTTACCTTGTAGATACATATAGGGCTCACTGGTCTCACCTTCCTATTTGACTGCAACCACCTCCAAACACACTCAGCATAATTTCCCTATTGACTATTGTCAAATTCCCACCTTTTCTTTTTCTTTTGTAAAAGAAGATATTTTTTTGTATAACCACTGGCACTTATACTTAACCATTTGCGGCTATTTAAATTTAATGATTTAGCTAAAATATCCATATTAACATAGTGGTCTTTATCAACCACAAGTATTTGCAAAGGGGGTTTGTTTTTTATTTTTTCTATAGTTAAAAATTTATAAAAGAGGAGTGACCCATTTTTTCTTTTGCAATGAATTTGGAAAAGGGAAAGTGTTTATAGGGGGAGGTGCAATTTTTATTGTCTTAGTTAAAAATTTGTGAAAGGTGAATCTTCTTTTGTAATAAATCTGGAAAAGGGAAAGTGTTTATAGGGGGAGGTGCAATTTTTATTGTCTTAGTTAAAAATTTGTGAAAGGTGAATCTTCTTTTGTAATAAATCTGGAAAAGGGAAAGTGATAGGGAGAGGTGAAATTTTTTCCATTAAAAATTTGTAAAAGAGGACTCCATGTTTTCTTTTGCAATGAGTTTGGAAAAGGGAGCTTATTTTTGTTTTGCATTAAGTTGGTTGTAATTTTATGTTTTTTGTCTTTTTTTGAGGTTTGCAAGACAAAAATTAATCCATGTCTTCTTCACTCAACCTCATGACAATAAACTTGTAAAACTCAAATAGAAAATAAGTTTGTAAACACACTCATATAAAGTACCACAAGTGTTGAATGTGTGTTCCTTAGGGAGTGAATTTGAGAAATTTTGTACATGCACTAAATCATAAAGTATAATGGGGGTTGTTTAGAGACTTGATTTGAAATAATAGTTCTGGATCCTGATGATTTAACATCACAACAATGTCTCCTCTTGAGTCTCACCTCATGTGAGTGTGCCCTAGAGAACATCCTTCCCCCTTTTCTTGTATATCTTGAGATTCCTTGCACACTCTCGATCTCAATTTTTTTTACTTATATTCTATTAGCATTAAGTGGGGACTATAATTTGTTATGCTAATGCTTCTTCCAATGAAGCAGTGGAAGAAAATTATTTTTGGAAGGGCTCATAAACCTCTATCTTGATCTCTTGAATGGGGGTTGTTTCAGTGGATCATATTTTGAGATTCTAGTACTAATCATAGTACTATTTGTATTATCAACTTTATAGAGTTTGATGAACTTTGTGTACATTGGTTGAGTCATACTCACATGTTCACTCACGTAGTGTTTTGTATCTCACTTCATGATCTACAATACTTGGAGATTCATTGATTGTAGCAGACACCAATTCAACATCGGTAGAGTTTACAACTTCTACATGCTTCAAGATTTCTTCATCATCATGTTCCTATAATCAAGGGACATATTTTTAGGTTTTAAATCCCTCTAATTCTCTTTTTTGGAGAGAACTTTTGTTCGTGTTGGGTTTTCTCCTTTTTCTCCATTTGTGAGAGGATGCATTTTACATGGGTGCCTAACATGGCCTCTAGCTAAGACCCATTTCTATCTATATTCACTTTTGTGATCTCCATTAGTAAGGGGGTGTTAGAGTGAATAACTTATCTATGCACTATACTTAAGTGTACTTAGTTTGATGAGGCTAGAAATATCTTGTCTAGCTGAATGTGCAACCTTTAGACCTCTAAAGGTTACCAAGTTATTAGGTAAACCTTATGTTATATGTTTTTTAGGTTGGAATACTTTCTATCTCACTTCAAGGGTCAGTCAACACTTGGCATCAAGGTTGATGACTTGCTCAATTAGGTTTTTGGTTTGCACATTGTAAGTATTCCTAAGGTTGACACATAAAGGAAACTTGTCTACTCATGTATCCCACTTCATGGGGAACTTTTCAATCTACCTCATAGGTGGATTGCCTCTTCCTTTCCTATAGATGAAAGGTTTTGTACTCATTGTAATTTTGGTCATCTAAGTACAATATTGTGCATTGTTCATTTTTCCTTGTTTCTTATCTCCATAATTTCCTATTTCTTATATAATGGAAGAGGGGGAGGACATTGATGATGATGAGGAAATTGGGAAATTTGTTATGGTGGGTTAGGAAGAGGTTGATAAGGAATTTTGTGTTCCCTCGATGGATGTTATAAAAAATGGTACTAATGGTTATTTGAAAAATCAAATCAATATTTTGCAAGCTAAGTTGGAGGAGATGAAAAGTGTTATTTTCAATCTTTATGAAGGTTACAAATGGCATCATGAAACACACTATTATGGGCACTGTTTTAGGGAAAACTAATACCAAGAAACAACTTAAGAGACAAGGAAAGGTGATGGACAATAAATATGATGTGAAGAGGATTGATGTTGTGAATACTGATTGGAAGGAGTTTATCTCTAAGCTCAGGGATAATTGGGAGCTTATTGCTACTTCTTGTAGTGTAGGAAAAGGTATCCATTTTTCACACTTAATTTGGGAATTACTAATTGTGAACACCAAACCTACACAAACTAACAAGAGATCAAGAATCAAGTATCAAACATGTTAGAAAGCCAATGTAGTGTTCCCTATGAAATTTTTTAACCAAAATCACTAGAAAACATGAAATAATAAGAAAACTAAGAATGTAAAGCATGTAATCTAAATAAAATTAGATAAACCTCCATCCCATAGGGAGAGTGGTGTTCCTTTGATTTAGAAAGAAGCCCTTTCCCAATCCCTTTGATAAGCTTGATGAAGTGTAGATGATCCAAGTTGAAAATTGGCTATAATCTAGCTAAAATTGATTAAAGATGATGAAAAGCTATGGAGTTTAATGCCTATAATGAAAATGCATGAAGTTGTGGATCCATATTATGAAAAGGATGCCTCTATTTATAGAAGCCAAGGGTTTAAGAATTGAGGAAATTGGTGAATGTGGGATAAATTGAGAGCCAATAAGAATGTGCCAAGTGTCACAATTATATTAGATGATGTTGGAGCACATTTTGGGAAATGTGTGAGTAGAGAATGGAAAAGAAGTAAATGTTGTTGGTTGAGAATTTGAAATTGGTATAAGAGGAATTGAATGAGATTTGAGAGGATGTAAGAGGATTTGAAAGGTTGTAAGAGAATTTATTGCAAATGTAAGAGGATGTGATAGGATTTTCAAATCCTTTGGAGGGAAATTGAATGAGAGGTTGTTGAGAGGAATATGCCTTGGTGAGAGAAAATAGATGAATTAAATAATTAATTGAAATTATTTTCATCTGCAACCTGGTTAGTTGACCATGAGTTGATTTAACTCTTGAGGAGTTAAAAGCTAGAGGAATTGATGATGATGATTAGAAAGCTGATTTAGGATTAATTAATCCAAAATTAATTAATTGGTGTAAATTAGGAGATGCGACATTTTATTTGATTGAATTTTTAATCAAATGAGAGGATTAAGATAGGATTTAATTAAATGATTTCATTTAATTAAATATGATGAATATTAGTTAGAAGAATGATGAATTAATCAATAAATTTAATTATTTGATTAATAGCCAAATTTGTTGATTTTAATTAAATAATGTTTTTTATTCAATTAATTGATCCATTTGAGATGATTTTAGAAGAAATGGTGTTAGTTGACCAGAATCAGATGCATAGTATTGTACCGGTGTGCTTCTTTCCACTGGGGCATCTGAAAAATCAGAATTTTTTTGATTTTGATTGCGACAAGTTATTCTTTGAACCAACGCAACAAGTACATTGCTTCAAAGAGGGGAAAAATGTAGACACGTCAAATTTGCATTATGCATATTCATCCACTCAGTAAATTGATTAAATGCAACAAATCCATTTAGCAGGTAAATCAGGTCAATCCAAAGGTTTAATCAAATAATATCATTTCATAAATCATTTCAACCTTCATCTTGCATCATCTCCATTTAATTAAATAAATCATGACTTTATTTAAATCAAATCCTAAATCATATTTCATCCTTTTCTGATTTAAATAAATCAAATATTTAAATCCTAAAGGTCAACTCACCTAATCAGCATTAAATCAGCATAATCATCACCTATTTAATCTAACCCTGATTAAATGTTAATCCCATCCCACTTGCATTATCTAGATATCCCCACTTGCACAATAAATCAATTTTATTGATTTATTAAAACACTCATTTTCCCTCAACATGACAAGTCAAACATGGCATTTATTGCTCTTTTTTCTTGTCCCCCTCTCAAAATTTATTGCAAATTTGAATTCAAATTCTCCCTCTCATGGGCACTCTTCCCAAATCTTGCACAACCATCAACCAATCACCACTTGACAAGTGTCCTTATCTCATTGGCAGAATCTTTAGTCCCACATTGGTCCGTCTTCAACACTTAGCATTTTGAAAATCTATAAAGGAAGGCTTAATCTTCATTCATGGATCCACAATTTTATGCAAGGTTACTCTCTTCATTTGAGATTTGATCTTGTTCATCATCACTCCACCATCTCCATTTGCATTTCATCATCTTGAGCTTTGATCATGGATTGGGAAAGGGTCACTAGCACATGTGACACCAATCCAACTATGGAATAGGTAGCTTGCTTTTGGTCTTCATAATGCTTTAGCCTTTTTATCATCATTTGTGGCACTTTGAAAGAATTTGCAATGTATTTCATAGAGGTATTTTGATAGAGTTTGCAAGGCACTAACCCATTGTTTGAAGTTTAGTTCAAAATGAACTTTCATGTGTGTTGAAAACTCCAAATCCCAAAAGCACAAATCATTGATTGGAAATCCAAAATGTTCAAATCAATCCTTGGTTACAATGGTCTTTAGGAAGCATATGCATGCTCTTCAATACCTAGGTCTTGGAAAACAAAGTGGTCTTTTTAGGTTCATCTAGGGATCAAAACAAATCAAACCTCTTTCATCCATCTTTCAAAACATCAAAATCCATCTCACAAATCATCTTTTGAAAAACCTTGAAATCATCCTTGAAGTGCTAGGCTTTATGAAAAAACCAAGCAAACACCAAAATCATTGTGACCAAGTCCTTGAAAACATTTATCAAAACACCTTTGGCTAGGAATGTGTAAATGCATCCTTTTGCATATCCTTAGTCAAAGTCATCCAAATCATCTTGTCTAGCTTAGTGTATGTAGATGAATCCTTCTCCATATACTTAGTGAGACAATCATCTTGTTTGGGTAGGTGTGGGTAGATGCATCCTTCTCCTCACACATATCCAAATCATCATCCTTTGAACACAACTATCCTTTAGATCATTATCAAACATCTTAGGGTTCCTTTTTGTTCAAAATCCAAATCAAAATCCAAATCAAGATCAAGGACAAAATCTCAAAATCAAACCAATCAAAAATCCAAAGCCTAGTATTTCATTCAAGATCTATCAAAAGCCAAAAACATCCATAAAATCCATCTTTGAACATCACCATCATATTATCATCACATTTGATCCTAAAAGCATCCTAAAACTTTCACTTTGGGACATAAAATAGAGATTAATCCAAAGAATCAAGAGATTCATCTCCCATATTCTTGAAGATCGATCCTTGTTTTATGGTTCTAATAAGATCTCAATACAAGAAGAGTATGGAAGCCCAAAAAGAAACTCCCACTTCAAGTGACCTTAGCCAAACAAACACAAAAATGAATCTCGCAGAATCAAGCAATCCATTGATCCCCTCATCATCACAAAACCCACAAGAAGAAAATCAAGGGGAGGACCTCACCTTTAGAATGTCTCATGAAGAAATAGCTGAAATGCTCCAAAATCCAGACAACCATAGAATCATCAACATCATGATGAGACTCAACCCTTTGTTGTACATGCTTGAACTAGAAAAACAAGGGGCCAAGTTTCCTTTGGATTTTGATGTTACCACTATAGTAGAGACATCTTTTCCACCAATCTAATCCACCATCCCCATTTCATCTACACCCCCATTTCAAAATGTCACAGAAAATATCCATCAAATCACAACATCATTTGCTCCAACTCAACCCAACGTTAACAAGGGAAACACATTCCTCAATGAACTTTAATCACATCCCCTTGTGAATAACCAAAACTTGAACGCAAACACCAGAGTGGAACAAAACATCCTCAATAATCCATCACACCAAAATGTTCCTCTCACTTTACATTATGACCTATCATCAACATCTTTTCACGGAGCACCACAAACACCTCTTCTCACAAATTCACAAGAGGAGGGAGACATATTCGGACCAGGGGGCATTTTCAACACCACAACACTCTCGCAAGGATTCACCCCCTTACATTTCCACCTCTCCCACCATCATCATTGTCATCAACACCACTCCTTGGTTTAGGGCTTCCCCCTCTACCAAGTATCCATCAAACATACATCCCAACCATCAATCAAAACATCTTGCCAAATGCTCAAAAATTATTGTTAACATCACAACAACAAACAACAAAAACACAAGCAATCGCAACATCATCAAACACCCCCACAACATTGCAAAGCATGGTCTCTCAAGGGCCAATCACAACAATGACGCCACTTACCACATCAACAACACCATCCACCAATCACGTAATCAATACGACAACACCATCCACTAACCAAATGATCAACGCAACATCACCATTCACCACCACCACAAACTCCATTCTTTGCAATAATCTTGTGTTCATCTCCATTGCACTTCATCATCTTGAGCTTTTTATCAAGGATTGGGAAAGGGTCACTAGCACATGTGACACCAATCCACTATGGAATAGGTACCAAAAGTGAACAAAGGCAAGTGAACAAGGTACAAGGAAAGTGAAAAGTCAACAAGGAGGAGGCTATCAAATGAAAACCAAGGAGGGGAAATTCTTTTTTTGAAAACACAATGTATTTTTAAACACTTTAGTGTTTGATCAACACTACTTCACGAAATTGTTTATCTTTTGTTTTAGAACACTAATTTTCATTTGGGTCTAAAATGAACAACTTGATTTTCATTGCAAAGGGCTTAAAAGGAATCCTAGGACAAACTTACTAGATTTCATTTTGGGGTAAAAGTTGGACAAGCAATCTTCATATTTCATTTGGTGCTTAAAACAAACTCACAATTGCTTTGAAGGTTATAAAACAAACAAGTGTTTGAATTGTGTGATTTTGTCTTTTGAGTACATATCCTCTCCCCTTGCGCTTCGTGCGATCTAAGGTGCAAGAGAAACAATCAAAATACATTTTATTGCTTTGAAACACTTCAATTTGGGCTTAAAAATTGAACATCTTGTGCAAGTGTGAGTAGGGGCATTTTCGCATACATTCTCTTTCTTTGTGCCATCAAAGATCAATCGAGTTATGGATTGTGTCTTTGCTTGATTTTGTTTATCTTAGAGGGCCTGCCTTGGGGAAAAAGTACTCACCCAAGCGACGACTCAACTGGTAACACTCTAAAGCCAAGAGTATTTCTAGCCGAGATATAAATGAGGGTTTTGGTTAAATGCCATAATCACGTGGTTGGCTCCGACAAGATGGATCCAAAAGGGGACTCTTGCCGTATGGGTCAATCTCCACAAATGGAAAGTCCGAACTAGAACCCTTGTTTTGTAGTGACCTATTTATCCATTGAGCGAGTTTATCAAGGTGGTGCATTGGAACTTAGATTCCAAGAAGTTACTTGCCATGTCCGATCTTGGTTGAAATATAGAGGTTAGGATTTCATCATACCTCTATATTTTTCCTTGGTTGCATGTAAAATCATCTCTTCTATGAAGGGCATGAGGCAAGCCCACTAAGAAAAACGTACCCATTAGCATAGGATGTTACATTGCTTGTTTGAAAACACAGTGTTGTATTCGAAAACATTTTGCAAACAAGCATTGAACATGATTCTCAAAATTTCAAACCCTCTTGAAGATAAATATCATTGACTCAATCCATATGTTACTGCTTTCCCTGCGGATTCACATTCATAGAGGTTCCTAAGCATTGGATTATACCTCAATTTGTCTTTTTGAGTAAATAATAGGAAAACCCTTGCCTTAAGTTCATTGAATTTCCAGATAAAATATCTTGTGGGGTTTAAAGAAATTAAGACATTGGACATCTTAGTTTGAAACTTTAATCAAAGAGAGTGTTTTTGGTAAAACAAAGCCATTAAGCAAAGATAAGCAAAATGAACTTTCATGTGTGTTGAAAACTCCAAATCCCAAAAGCACAAATCATTGATTGGAAATCCAAAATGTTCAAATCATTCCTTGGTTACAAAGGTCTTTAGGAAGCATATGCATGCTCTTCAATACCTAGGTCTTGGAAAATACAAAGTGGTCTTTTGAGGTTCATCTAGGGATCAAAACAAATCAAACCTCTTTCATCCATCTTTCAAAACATCAAAATCCATCTCACAAATCATCTTTTGAAAAACCTTGAAATCATCCTTGAAGTGCTAAGCTTTATGAAAAAATCAAGCAAACACCAAAATCATTGAGACCAAGTCCTTGAAAACATTTATCAAAACACCTTTTCCTAGGAATGTGTAAATGCATCCTTTTGCATATCCTTAGTCAAAGTCATCCAAATCATCTTGTCTAGCTTAGTGTATGTAGATGAATCCTTCTCATATACTTAGTGAAACAATCATCTTGTTTGGGTAGGTGTGGGTAGATGCATCCTTCTCCTCACACATATCCAAATCATCATCCTTTGAACACAACTATCCTTTAGATCATTATCAAACATCTTAGGGTTCCTTTTGTTCAAAATCCAAATCAAACTCCAAATCAAGATCAAGGACAAAATCTCAAAATCCAAACATCAAACCAATCAAAAATCCAAAGTCCTAGCATTTCATTCAAGATTTATCAAAAGCCAAAAACATCCATAACATCCATCTTTGAACATCACCATCTCATCACCATCACATTTGATCCTAAAAGGCATCCTAAAAATTTCACTTTGGGACATAAAATAGAGATTAATCCAAGGAATCAAGAGATTCATCTCGCATATTTTCGAAGATTGATCCTTGTTTTATGGTTCTAATGAGATCTCAATACAAGAAGAGTATGGAAGCCCACAAAGAAACTCCCGCTTCAAGTGACCTTAGCCAAACAAACACAGAAATGAATCTTGCAGAATCAAGCAATCCATTGATCCCTTCATCATCACAAAACCCACAAGAATAAAATCAAGGGGAGGACCTCACCTTTGGAATGTCTCGCGAAGAAATAGCTGAAATGCTCCAAAATATGGACAACCATAGAATCATCAACATCATGATGAGACTCAACCCTTCGTTGTACATGCTTGAACTAGCAAAACAAGGGGCCAAGTTTCCTTTGGATTTTGATGTGACCACTATAGTAGAGACATCTTTTCCACCAATCTCATCCACCATCCCCATTTCATCTATACCCCCATCTCAAAACGTCACAAAAAATATCCCGCAAATCACAACATCATTTGCTCCAACTCAACCCAATGTCAACAAGGGAAACACATTCCTCAATGAACTTCAATCACATCCCCTTGTAAATAACCAAAACTTGGACGCAAACACCACAGTGGAACAAAACATCCTCCATAATCCATTACACCAAAATGTTCCTCTCACTTTACATTATGACTTATCATCAACATCTTTTCATGGAGCACCACAAACACCTCTTCTCACAAATCCACAAAAAGAAGGGGACATGTTCAGACAAGGGGACATATTCAATACCACAACACTTTCACAAGGATTCACCCCCCTTACATTTCCACCTCTCCCACGACTACCATTATCATCCACATCACTCCTTGGCTTGGGGTTACCTCCCCTACCAAGCATCAATCAAACCGCTATCCCAACCATGAATCAATTTTTTTTTCCAAATGCTCAAAACTTATTGTTGACATCACAACAACAAATGACAAACATGCAAGAAATGGAAACATCATCAAACACCCCCACAACATTGCAAAGCATGGTCTCTCAAGGGCCAATCACATCAATGACGCCACTTACCACATCAACAACACCATCCACCAATCATGCAATCAACATAACAACACCATCCACCAACCAAATAATCAACACAACATCATCATTCACCACCACCACAAATGCCATTCCAAATCCACCACCACCCCCACCACCACCAACATTCACCACATCAAACCAATTCGACGCAACATTGCAAGCTGCTTTCCAAAGAGGCTATCAACAAGTGCAAAAACAAAAAGTCATCAACGGGCGGCTCAAGCTGCGCTAGCTACTAAAGTCGCACAAGCCACATTACAAGCACAACAGGCACAACAAGCTCAAGCATTATTACAACAACAACAACAAGCCGCCCAAGCTGCACAAGCATTGCAAGCACAAAGAGTCGCTAAAGCACAACTTTTATTGCAACAACAAACCGCACAAGCGCAAGCCCAAGCACAAGCTCAAGCGCAAGAACAACAAGCACAAGCACAAGAAAAACTTCTTGCACAAGCAGTGCAATGGCAAGCATACCAACAAGCATTAAAGCAATATCAAAAGCAACAAGAAGCAACAAAATTGGCAGCCCAACAACATGCGTTGTGGGAACAAGAACAAGTAGAACAACAAGTGTTGTTAGAACAGCAACAAGTGCAGCAGCAAGCAGAACAACAAGCGTTGTTAGAACAACAACAAGTGCAGCAACAGGCAAAAATCCTAGCGCAACAACAACAAGAGCAACAATAAGCATTGTTCATCCAAAAGCAAGTAGAAGCCTACTTCGCCCGCCACAACATACCGATACCATTGAACAATGCACAAACCAACCCATCCATCCAAACCACGATTGCAACACCCCAAAACACATTCATCCCACCCCCTGATCCTCAGAATGATATGGCGACACAATTGAAGTTTCTCTCGCAACAAGTACTTGATCTTCAATCGAGTGAACAACCAAAGCATA
>VDFB02086081.1:2150769-2178822 GCA_007258455.2 Sequoia sempervirens
AAATTACAATGATAAACCTCGTACATGGGTGAGAAACAATAACTTCACTAATGATGGCGTCGTCGATGCCAAGGTGGTCATTAGTGCTCCACGCCAAAATACACCTGCACCACAAATCCAACCACAACGCCAAAACACTCATCACACAACATATCAACCCAACAATAATCCCACCATCAATAATGTCAATGACCAAAGAGGACCACCTCAACGCAAAACATACCCCAAATGAAAATACACTACTTTGGGGGAACCACTTGAGGACATAATGAAAAGGCTAATCGACGAAAAACTCATTCAAGCTCCTACATTTGAGAATTATCAAGAACTTGATGTCAAACCTCCTTGGTACAATGAAAATCAACTATGTGAGTTCCACAAAATCAAAGGCCACACCACAAATAATTGTATGAGACTCAAGAACATCATTCAAGATCTCATCAAGAAAAGAATCATAAATGTGGAAACACCTACTGGCAATCATGATCTTAAAATCTACATGAATCTGATGCCAAATCATGGCAACAAAGGGAATAACAAGGATAAAGGAAAAGGCAGTGTAAATCATGTATATGAAATAGTTGTTGCCAACCTCAATGAAATTTGCATGGTCATGACCATCAAAGGCACCCATGCCAAAGATTGTGGAGTCACCACAAGAGGCGGCAAAGTCACCATTGCAGGGTCATCCCAACCCAATAGAGTCCCTACATAAGGAGCCGTTCCGTATAGCTACAATGTTGTAGACCAACTCAAAAGAATGTCAGCACACATCTCCATCATGGAGTTGTTAAAAAGATCCTTGAGGAAGCATTAGCCTCATCTACCGTCCCCGCAGACCTCGATGCGGAACAATTCCAAGCTATAGTCGGAAACATCATAACACCTAATCTCCTTACATTTTCTGACCAAGACTTTCCTGCCCAGCCATCTCACAATCGTGCACTTCACTTGGAGGTCATTGTGAACAAAAGCAAAATCAAAAGGGTCCTGGTGGATGGAGGTGCAGGTTTGAACATTTGTTCTTTTAGCCTCATCAAGCAGTTAAAGATATCAGAAGATTCCATTGACAAAGGAAAGGGCATAACAATTAGAGCATATGATGACCAAGAAAGAGTATCTCAAGGCACAATTAAGCTCCCTATCCAAGTAGGGCCAATGCTTATGGAAACTACCTGTTAGGTCCTAGACCTCGACTTACCATACAACATTCTCCTGGGATGCCCATGGATCCATGCAATGAAAACCGTAGCATCAACCTTCCACCAATGTGTAAAATTCACACATAAAGGACAAGAGGTTACCATCCATGGAGATATTGAGCCATTTTCATACTGCAAGAACCTTGAAGCCAAATATTACAAAATCCCCCAAGTGCCGAAAAATTATGAGGGCCCATCCACACCATACATCGATCCCACCATTCTCACATCTGCGATAGAGACACCCGCCATTCCCACCATATCCGATATCAAGCTCATCATCCAGAAAGATGGTTGCAGAAGTTATAGGCTCCCTAACAATGCTTTTGTGATAGGAGAGTTACCAAAATCTCCAAGATCACGAGGACGCCCACAAGAAAATCAAGCTCCCACATCACAAACCTATCCTCAAAATTATCCTGAATTCACAAGGTGGGGAGACCTTGGCCATGAGGTAATTGAAGCAGATCCATCAAACATGTTGTATCGAGATTTTAGTGCCATCCGCACCTAAATTACCAATGGATGAAAGAAGCAAAAGGTCACACATGATGCTTATGATGGCTATGACCGTAAATCAAAGATCTGGACAAAATGACAATGGGCTCTTAATACCAATCATGCCTCGTAATAAACCTATAACAAATCTTGGTCTTGGATACCCATCCGAGAATAACCACACGCGGCCTAAGTCCTCCTAAGTAGGAGCCAATGTTCACCTAGTAATAGGCCAACCACACTCACCAATAGTCACGTAGGGACACACATAATTTTATCACCGAGCCCTATATTAGTATCGATGACGAAGATATCATATCCAATCTCCCTAGGTTATTCAAAGATACCACTCTATGTATGATTAGTACCATATCCTTTGAACCAAATACGCAAAATCATGAGATCCGCTTAGTCTACCCCCAACTGATCGACTATGACCAACGAGGACCACCAGTTCTCGATACATTCGAAAATGATGAAGCGCTCTCACAATTCATGGGGTTGAGGGATAACATTCCAGATGGAGATCACAAGGTAGGATTCATAATGGAATTGAACACACACACCTACTACGGGGAAATGATTGAATCATTCAGTCGCAAAAGTGAGAAACTAAGAATCATATCCAAGTCCTTGAGTGAAAACCACACCGTGGCACTCTCTAACAACAAAATAGTAAAAATAAAGGACGTATCCAACGATGAAAACCTCTCTAAGGTGCCTGAGGATGAAGGATTCAATCTTTCCCTAAGAGCTATTCATCAAGAGAAGTCAGCAGTCTTGGCTGAAAAATGCAAAACCTACCAACCTAGGAATTGAAACGCGGGAGACCCCGCGATATCACATTCTATGCGGAATCACTATTATCGAAGAGTAAGAACTCCTAGCAGCATTCCTAAGGGAAAGGCAAATAAACTTCGCATGGAGTTATGCGGATATGCCAGGACTTGATCCAAATACTGTGGTCCACCACCTAGCAGTGTATCTAGATGCAAAACCTGTCAGACAGAAGCTTCACAAAATGCATCCTCAAATTGCTTTGTTAGTCAAAATGGAGCTCAAAAAGCTATTAGATGCAGGATTTATCCGACCAATTGATTATCCAGAATGGGTATCAAACTTGGTACCTGTTTCAAAACCTGACGGAGCTATCAGAATCTGCACGGATTTCAGAGACTTGAACAAAGCATGTCCCAAGGATGACTTTCCACTTCCCAATATCAATATGATAGTCGACATGACAGCAGGGCATGAGATGCTATCATTAATGGACAGATTTTCAGGATATAATTAGATCATGATAGCAAAAGAAGACCAACATAAGATGGCTTTCACTTGTCCATGGGGGACCTACTACTAGAACATGATGCCATTTGGCCTAAAGAATGCAGAAGCAACCTATCAAAGAAACATGACGCTGATATTCCATGATATGATTCACAAAACAGTTGAAGACTACGTAGATGACATCCTAGCAAAATCAAGGAAAAGACAAGATCATATAGCAACCCTAAGTGCTATCTTTGACAGACTGGAGGAGTACAAAGTTAGACTAAATCCCAACAAGTGCATCTTCGGCGTACAATCAGGTAAACTGCTAGGATACATAGTCTCCATGAGGGGTATCGAGGTGGATCTAGAAAAATTCAAAGCAATCCTCGAGATGGAAGCACCAAGGAACTTAAAACAATTGAGAGGCCTCCGGTGCCGACTTCAATCCATTCGACGGTTCATAGCACAACTGGCAGACAAGCAAAACCCATATTCGCACCTTCTCCACAAGGGGGTATCATACAAAAGGGATACAAAATGTGAAGATGCATTCAACAAGATAAAGGAATATCTACTGACACCTCCAATGTTAATGCCATCTATCTCGAGAAAGCCATTGATCTTATATGTGCCAGCAACAGTAGCAACCCTTGGAGCTCTCCTAGCTCAGCATGATGAAAATGGAACAGAGAGGGCCATCTACTATATCAGCAGGACAATGGTCGGTCACGAGCTAAATTACTCCTTCATTGAAAAATCTTTCCTTGCAGTAGTGTTTGCATCCCAAAAATTTAGACATTACATGTTGGCACATAAGATAAAGCTCATTGCGAAAATTGATCCCCTTAAATATCTCTTATCAAAGGCAATGTTAACTGGCAAAATGGCAAAATGGGTCATGATATTATCAGAATATGACATTGAGTATGTTGAGAGAAAAGCCATCAAGGGTCAAGTTATTGCAGACCAATTAGCAGAAGCACCTAGGTATTCTGAGAATCCCCTTGTCTCAGAGTTTCCAGATGAGTCTGTTTTTAACCTCAACATTGCTGATCACTAGAAACTATACTTCGATGGGTCATATACACAACATGGATCAGAAGCTGGTATCTTCTTCATCACCCCATAGGGGGACTACATACCAAGATCATACAAACTAGCATTTCCTTGCATAAACAACATAGCGGAATATGAGGCTTTGACTATAGGTCTCAGGATAGCAGTGCAATGGAATATCATAGCTCTCAAGGTATATGGAGACTCTGAGTTGATCATAAATTAGGTCAATAATGAATATCAGACAAAGGATGACAAGCTAACCCCATACAAGAAATTGGTGGAGACTCTAAAGGAATCCTTCATCGACATAACATTTGAGCAGATTCCAAGAACCAACAACAGAGCAGCTGACGCCATGGCTACAATTGGGTCTCTATTAGACATCCCTCATAATGTACTGAAATATGAATTTCTGATCGAGCAGATTCTCATTCCCACATTCGAGGTACCAGAATCAAAATATGTGTGTGAAATCATTGGTCCTGGTGATCCTTGGTATCATGACATCTATACATATCTTCAAATAGGAGTCTTACCCGCTAACCTACCATCAAGCCTAAAAGGAACCTTTATCAAAAAGGCATCCAGATTTTTCATCCTAGGTGATACCTTATATCGTAGAAGCATAGAGGGTACCTTACTACGTTGTCTGAATGCTGAGGAGGCATTAACCGCTCTAAACGAGGTTCACAATGGTATTTGTGGCTCACACTCGAGTGGAATGACCATTGCCAAGAAACTGCTAAGGTAAGGGTATTACTAGCCCATGATGGAGCGAGAAGCACATGATCATGCTAAAAGGTGTTTACAATGTCAACAGCATGGGGACCTCATCCATGCTCTAGCTCAAGAGCTTCACCCGATTATCACACCATGGCCCTTTTCACAGTGGGGACTCGACCTCATTGGGAAAATCTCACCCACCTCATCCAATGGCCACAAATTCATTATAATCAAGAATCAGTACTTCACGCGGTGGACACCCATGACCTATGTAGTAATCGAAAGAAGCTCTCAAATTCAATTCATCTTGAACTATCTCATCTGTCGTTATGGTGTCCCACAAGCCATTATCTCAGATAATGGGACACCCTTCAAGACCCATGACCTATGGCACTGGAAAGCAGATCTCAAAATTCATCTTGATCTATCTCATCTGTCGTTATGGTGTCCCACAAGCCATTATCTCAAATAATGGGACACCCTTCAAGAACCAGGAGGTTCGCGACTTGTGTGAGAAATTTAAAATCTAGCACCGCTTTTCCACCCCATATTATCCCCAAGGCAATGGCCAAGTAGAAGCCATGAACAAAACCATCCTCAAAATCCTCAAGAAAATAGTCAACGACGCAGGTCGTGACTGGCACTTGCAGCTTAATCCCGCCCTCTAGGCTTATCAAACCAGCATCCGCACACCCACTGGTGCCACCCCCTTCTCCTTGGTCTACGGATCAGAAGCCGTACTCCCCATTGAGATTGAGCTCCCATCCCTCAGAATATCACTGCAAAATCTCATCACTGATGAAGAATATCGGGTCTCAAGATTAAACGAGCTGGAGTTACTGGATGAGAGAAGGATCGAAGCTTTGAATCATTTACAAGTCTATCAAAATAGACTCAAACGAAGCTACAACAAGCGGATTAGAAGCAGGACTTTCCAAGTCGGAGAACTAGTCTTAAAAGAAAATTATAAGAATGTCCCAAATCCCAGCAGCAAAGGAAAGTTCGAACCCAATTGGTTAGGGCCTTTCATTGTCACAGCAAGCTATAAATTAGGGGCATATCAGTTATCAACACCCAAAGGGGAACCTCTGCAGGAGCCCATGAATAGCTCCCATCTCAAAAAGTGTTATGCCTAATTCTTTCAAGGTATAGAACCAAAAAATCAGAAAAATCAGAAAAATTCCTGAAAAAATGGTTACTTCGGTGAAAACCTGGCAAACAGGCATCTTGGTAACAACAAAAAAATCAAAAAGCAAAAATCCAAAAATCGAGGAAAAAGGATCAAAAATAGTAAAGAGAAAATGGATCCTCTGGTATACATTGTACTTTGGGCAAATGCCGATTGAAAACACGGCAAACAAAGCCTTGTGTGAATAAGCACTTTCCATCCGCAGGGATCTTTATGGGTCTACATTAACCCTCCATTTAAGCTCCATCATCCATCCCACATCCATATCTCCATCCATCACTCATCCACTCCCACATCCACACCATAGCTTGGTCTTGTGTTAGGTATCATGATCCCCTCCCTGGTACTACTCATTACATTCTCAAGGAGGTTGGTTTGTCTTGCCTTTATGGAGTAGTCTATTGCATCTGCTTGGGGGCACATTCTCATCGGATCAGATTCATGTATGATCTTAAAATCCTCAAACCAGAAAATTCAAAAACATCAGAAAATCAAAAAATCCAAAAACATTCAAAACATTTCAAAATCCAAAAACATTCAAAACATTTCAAAATCCAAAAAACAAGGTCGTCTCTGAGCCTGAACGTAGGAAAGGTTGATCTTTGATCATCCCCAAAGACATTTAGGTCAGTCCTATAGGAATCTGTTATAATAAACTAACATCTCATCATGTATATCGTCATCTGTAAATCGGTCAAGTCGTCAGTCGAACTACGTGGTCTCTGCGTGTATAACGTAGGCAAGGCTAATCTGTCGATCAGCCCCCGAGGCCCCTAGGATAGGTCTTTAGGTTATTATCTTGGTCAAAATCTCAGAAAATCCCAAAAACTGTGGAAAACTAAAAATCAAAACATTTGTAAAACCTCAAAACAATACCAAAAACAGCCTCAAAACATTGCAAAATTCCAAAAACATCCAAATATTTGAAAAAATCCATCCGCCTCATCTTGCTTGCACCCGCAATAAACACCATTCATAATAAACTGATCGTCATCCTCAACCTTTGGTGAAATAGTTGGAAACAAGTCTAGTAGGTTAAAATTAAATCTCAAAAGCGTCAAGTCTCAAGTCTCAGTCAGTACGTAAACAAGTTGGTCAAGTCTTTGTGTCGATAGTCCATCATCCAAACAGTCTCATATCAATCATCTGATAACATCATGTCGTAGGATGAATCCTTCCTACAAGGGGCATTATTTATCAGAAAGAACATTTTGGATAAACGAAATGACATGCTACCATCCACTAACATTTCCTAGGATGTATCCTTCCTACAATGGGCATTATCTTTTGGCAATAAGTTTCGGTTCTTATCCTTAAAAACACATTCCCTTTTGGTTAGCGGTATTGAAGAACATCAACTTGTTTGTGTACTTGGTCTTTCTCTTTTGACTTATCTTATTGTGCTCAGTCCAAGGACCTCTCGATGATATCCGAACGAAGGATTTAGAGAGATAGGAATGGGGCAACGATCATTATCCTTTTGTTCGCTATGCTTGTTGGGCGTTCTTGTAAAATAACTTGGCGAATACTTGCTGTTAGGTATGTATGGAGGGATGTTTGAATAGCTTTGTTGTTATTGCATTGATTGGTTATACCTTTCCGTGTTTTGGTCCGAGATTTTTGAGACTTCTAAAAGTGCATCCTAGCAAGGTTTCTGTATGTCAGGTGTGAACAAGAATACTCCTATCTATTTGTCGAGTCAAAGTCCATCACACTAAGTACAACGCCATCCTGGTCCTTTATACCTTGATGCATCGTGCTTAGGCATGTTATCAAACATAAAGTAAGCGACCCTTTGAAAATCCCAATCCTTGATAAGCAAATCATCATCATTTATCATCATCATCATTTATCATCATCATCATCTATCATCATCATCTCTAATAAAGTCTCGACCAATCATGGACTTGTTGGATCCTCTTGTCATATCGATTTCCACCCAGTAACATCATGCATCCAGTCATGCATCCATCATGCATCCATCCTGCATCTACAAACCGTCAACATACCACATATCATTCATATCATACATCATAGGAAACATCGATCATTTCACATGCATTGCATAATCATCATCATAATATAGATCTGTTAGTCTAAGCATCCCATAACTCATCCATTGCATAATCGCAGCATATCACATCATCAATCCCATCCATCTTGCATCATATCACCATTTAAGTTGTTTAGGATAATATAGATTTGTTATTCTAAGCATCTTAAAATCATCTCATTTGCATCATCATCCATAGCCATCCATTTTGAACTTCTTTATCACGAGATCGACCCTCAAATCGAATCTTTTCGCCCGATCTCTTGAGGGGGCAATGTACCAGTGTACTTTCCATTGGGGCATCGAAAAATTAGAATTTTTTTTATTTTGATGCAGGCAAGTTATTCTTTGAATAATAGCAGGTACATTGCTTCGAGGGAAAAATGTGAACATGCAAAATTAACATTATGCATTAGGTCAGTTAGGTCAATTGCAGGTCTCACGGTAGGCCCATTCATCACTTTAATCCATTCATTAAATAATCTCATTTATCAAATAAACATTATCATTCAACTTTCATCTTGCATCATCCATTTAATTAAATAAATCAGGACTTCATTTAAATCAAATCCTAAATCATATTCCATCATTTTCTAATTCAAATAAATCAATTATCAAAGTCTTAAAAGTCAACTCACCTAATCAGCATAATCATCATCTATTTAATCTAATAACCACGATTAAATGCCCAATCCCATCCCACTTGCATTATCTAGATCTAGCCACTTGCACATATAAATCAATTTATTGATTTATTAAAATCCAAGATTTTCCTCAACGCATGGCATTTATGGGGAATATTCCTCAATTTTGAATTCAAGGCCAAGTTGAGTTTGTCCCTCCAGCAGTGCATTTATTTAACAAATTTTTCTTGTCCCCACTTGGCATTTGCTCTCCAATTTGAATTCAAATTCTCCTCTCATGGGCACATTTCCTAATCTTGCAGCCATTGACCACTCATGTTTGACAAGTGTCATCTTCTCATTGGAGATCTTTAGTCCCACATTCACCATCTTGGCCAATCTCTCATCAACAAAATCTATAAAATAAAGGCCTTCATTCTCATTCATGGATCAGGTACATGCAAGGTTACTCTCTTGGTTTGAAATAATCTTGTTCTTCATCTCCATTGCAATACATCATCATTTAGCTATTGATCAAGGGTTGGGAAAGGGTCACTAGCACATGTGACACCAATCCACTATGGAATAGGTGACTTGTTATTGCTTTCCTAATGCTTTAGTTTTTTTTATTTTTTCATGTATGGTATTTGGAAGTCTTTACAAGGTATTTCATAGAGGTATTTTGTTAGATTTGTGAAATACTAACCCCTATATGAAGGAATAGTTTTTGCAGATTTTAATGGATGCCTACAAGTGGTAGTCAGGTATAGCCCATATAGAAAAAAGACAAACTATATCATGGGATTTGACTTTGACTAGCCTACAGAGGAGGAGTTTGCATTATGGAAGTCCAACTATATTGACATATTGGACATATAAATTGCTGCAAGTGGGAGTGGGTGACATCAATTTTGGTTGGTGGTCTACAATAACAAAGTTCAGTAGGGAAGTGCAATACATGGCTTGGAACGAGTACAAATTAGGCCTTGGATATATTAATGTTCAAATATTGCACTTTCTCGGTTTCAAATGTGGTGACAAGGATTGCAGATGTGGAATTACTTTGGTTTATTCTCTCTTTCACTTTATGCGTTTCTTCTACAAGTTTTTAAAGCACGTGGACTATAGTGTTTTCTCATGGAAAAGATTACTTTGCACCGACTAAAGGAGCCTTTTGGAAGGCAGGAGAATCTTCACCAACAAATGGAAATGGTTTTTGTCTCATATGAAATTCTCCCTCATATTTGTAAATGCAAATGTAACTGCCTTTGGGGGACGTTTTGAAATTCAAATTCAAATGTATGTCAAATGTAAATGTAACTTAATGTGTATTTTTTCCCGAAGCTTGTTTGCTCCCTTGTTCTTATAAAAGGGAATTCAAGGCCAATTGCATGGGTTTTTGGTTGAAAGAGCTTTTGAACTCATGTAAGAGAATTTTGTAATTCAAGTGAAAAGAAATAGAGTTAGTGTTGAGTCTTAGGTATGAATTCAAGTTTGTAATAGCCATAGACATAATGGTTTTACGACAGTGATGGCGTTTGAATGAGAAAATGCATATTCTGGAACAGATTCTCTTCTCCTGTATTTTATCATATGAATTGTTAAGAAAATGATAAAGGAACCTTCTATTGGTCTTCAATCGTTTTGGTTGAATGTATGATTTTGTCTCTGCTTTAAAGTTTAATTCAAAGAATTAATTAAAATGCTCTGATGGAATCATAGGTTTGTATGGCTAAATTAACATATTATTAATAATTTCATATTTTAATTGTGTTAAAACTTAAACATGTACTCGGTGATTCATCACTCAACTCAATGCTTAATAACATATTAACAATATTATTAGTAGCATATACAACAATGAACATCAACAATCGTTTAATGTGTATCTAGTAGTTGAAACCACTACTAGAATTTTTCTTCAAATGATAAAATAAATAATACAAATAATTGAACATCAACACATAATTGAATTTGAGATATTTTATTGATTTTCACATGAAGAAATACATAGAGGCATTGGCAATGCAAAATCTTGCTCAAAGACAACTTTGCATAGAGTTGAGTTGGAACTTGGAAATTCATATTATCAAAAATCAAATCACTGTATCTCCTTTTCTAGAAACTTCCATTGTTCAAGTGGTGGAATTGTCATTTGTTATAATTCATGTTGTTTGACTTGAAGATTTGTTAACATTTCATGATTGAAATTGGAAACTTTCTTGAATTCTTCATTCAATTTTGCATTCAAGGTTATCAGTGGTTTGATGGAATCCAAATAGTTCACCACATCTAGGTTACGAGGAAACTGGTCCAAATCAATCTTCCTTGCACCCTCCATCTTCTTTCTGAAATCATCCTTTCCAATGAATCGCTCATTTGTGTCAAAAGTCTCTGGAAAACCAAGCTCTGTGAAGTTCCTTACCTTTTCATCCACCTTCTTCATCTTGTCTGTAGCCAAATGCAAATATTCCTTTGTTCCACGCATTCTCAAACACTTTTCAATGATAGATGACAACTTCATCGAGGTAGCAACCCAATTATTAATCCCTTTTGATTTCAAATCATTGTCACTGGCTTTGTATACTGTTTATTGAACTTGATTTGTAGATTTCTCTAATGCCAACACATTATTTTGTCCACTAAATATTTGTTGAGCTTCTTATAATGTAGTCTGATAGTATCAATCAATTGAAACATGTCACACAAATGATCAATCCTCTGCATTATTTCATCCCATATCTTTTGTTTCATATGCCTCATTTTTTCTCTACAAAATGAAAATAACTTATTTTGACAAGAGTTAATTTCATCTTGCTTCCATCAGTTTTGCCTCCAATCTTTCATTTATTTTTCTCTCTTTCTCCAATTTTTGTTCCCACTATGCATTTCCATTCGCAATGCTTTGTCTTAATTTTTCTAAAGTGGATTTTTCCTCATCATTTTTCTTATTGCTCTCATCTAGGCTTTGCTTCAGTTCATTCACTTCTCTCATTTTATTTATCCTCTTTGCTTGTTGATGTAGAGGTAGATTTTTTTATTCTTTTTTCTAATTCATTGCTTTTGTTATCTGTTGCTTTCCTCTTTGCTTCATCATTTGCTAGGTTTTCTTGTAACTTTTCTATTTGAGTCTGCAATCTTTTTTTCTCTCTATCTTGCTTTAGCAATAATGTGTCCACCAATTCATTTTTCTTCTTTGATACATTAATTTTGTTAGTATTTTTTAGTCCAGAAAAATCCAATTGAAAATTTCTCACCTAGAATTCAGATCGATCCATCTGATTTGTTGGTTTCTTTTGAACTGTGGGAACAACAATTGTGTAATCCATGATTTCTTTATTTGTGTCAAATGTGGGTAATACCATGGTTGTTGCAGGATCTGAAGTTACAACAGATGCACTCTCCATCAGTTGCTTCTTTTCTTTTTTGTACAAGTTTGATTTCTTTTTAAACTCTTCAATGTAATCAAAACCTGGGGACAAGAACAATGGAATGCTTGAATGGTGAAGGAATAGGAGTACTTGTAGTTGCTAATGATGTCGCAGCCACACTAACTGGTAGTGGGGGAGTGCCTAGAAATAACTCCTTTGTGGTGGATCCACTGGTAGTGTGACTTGGACCTGTCAAAATCCTTTGCCTCTTTTGTATGCCTTGATCACCTAGTGTTTGTGTGCTATCTTTTTTTGTTGTCCTCTTGTGTGTAATTTGTTGTTGTAGCACATGTTGACCACTACTAGTACTACTACCCATACCATCGCCACCAGAGGCAGTGCCAGTTGCACTAAGCTCTCCACCATGGGCATGTCCTAGTTGTGATTGTATCTGACCATGAGGATGAGGATTTGAAGCTCTAACAAATTGACTTGTATGCCCTTAGTCTAATTTTTCACCTCCAAGCCCAAGGCCAGATTTATCAACTGTTTTTCTATGCTCTACATTTGTTACCATCCAAGGGCCTTGTCTTTGGGACCCAAAAGGACCACCTTCATAACCCATTTTTTCAGCTATGGTTGCTCCTGAAGTATATGCTTCTTTTGTGGCCTCACTTAAACTAGGTTTGAAATTGTCATGGCTCTGTTCTTCCCTATCATCATTACATTCATCATCAGTTTCTTGATCTTCACGTTCATTGATATGCTCTATATTCCATAATTTTCTAAACTCGCGATCTTCTTCGTTACCTCCATACTCTACAAGAGCTCTTGGATCATCTAGCTCCTTCTTCATAGACCAAAAGGCAGTAATTTTTTATCGTGACCAATTTTTAGTTGTAACTTCCTTATCTAGAGAATCTGGCATTTTTACTCTACTAGATGGTTTATCACTTTTTTCATAAAAATTATTGTACCTCCTGATTGTCTTTCGATGCAATGCCATAATTTATGCTAACAATTGTTCCAAAGAAATACCTTTCTCATTCCAAGAATCCTCGTTTCTCAAGTTTTCAAGCAAGGGGTTTACTTTGATGTTGAATTCCTAATTTGTAACATTCTATTGGCTATAATTATTTCCTTTTAATGGTGCTACATGGATCATATCACAAGGGGATATAAATCATCAAAATTCAAAAAATTCAAAAGATCATGTGCCACACTAAATGCTTTTCTCTCGAATGTGAACCCTCCACATGAAAAAGGTAAAGAAGGAAATAAGGTCTTCTTCCCCTGATTGACAAAGTGTAGTTCATCAATACTCTTCATCTGCCTTACATATTCCAATGCAAAAACCCTTTTTATCACATGTATTGGAAGTTTGTATGGTTCTACTCCTGATCCATAAAATCATAGCACAATATATTCTTCCATTAAGTACCGATCAACCAATTGTATTTCTTTTCCTAGTTGAATTCAATTTCTACATGACAAGCAATCTAGGCATTGGAGTATTTGTAATTGCTTGATGCAATGGAGCCTAAAAAGTAGTCTACAAAATGACTATAGCTCCTTCGAGAATCATGCATCCTTATCTTAGTGGTCCAATCATATACTGGAGCCATTTGATTTTCCTGAGCATTACTATAGGATTGAATCTAAAGCTTGTTGGTCTGAAACATTCCTCAAAATTTGAGTAGAAAAAAATAGCATAAGTAGGTTGTGAACCTAAATGTCTTGGTGGGACCTCCTTTAATCATTAAAAAATATTTATGCATGGATTATACAATGTGCTCAATATAGTTATATTTGACATGAACACCATAATGGATATTATATGCCATTTCAAGGAGGCTTGCACCCACTTACAAATTGTTATCCAATCCAAGGCAAAATGCTAGCATGGAAATAGTATCTTGAACCCATGGTTTAAAAATATCAAAATCATAAGGAGGCATATGATCACCTTTCAATTTGTTTCTAACTTCTTTGGTATCCAAAATTATTTTATTTATGAAATCCTTTTTATCCCTTTCATCCACTGCTTCATAATCACTAGCAAGCTTTTCTAGGTCAATGTGGACGTTTCCAAATTCTTTGGTTGTAAACCCCAATGCTTTTCCAAGTTCTTATGCATTAATGGATAACAATTCTTCTTTTCTATCTTTATTAACAATTACTCTTTTGTTATCATCATAATTGTGGGCACAAACCATGATAAATTTTGGGCAAGGGAAAACCTCATGTAACATCATGCGCCCTAATCTAGTTACCCATAGTGTACTGATACTATTAACTTGCATTTTCTTTGCAGCCTTATTCTGAGATGAAAATCTAAGTTCAGAGGTACACCTACCATAGATTTTAGGATCATAAATATCATGGTATTCATCAGTGAAACCTAAGGTTTTAAGCAATTTTGCATAATGTATTTTTTTATTTGACATTGCTCTAGTGGTAATAGTGGTAGACATGCTTATACAATGTGAAATTGTGAATTCCCTATTAGTCCTACTTAATTTTTCTTAATTCTTAAGTCTCTCAACCCTAAACCCAAACTTCAAAGTTTGAAAAAATAAGATTTTAAGAAACGTCAAATGATGAAATGTAGCCACAGGAATTCTTTCACTTACCCGGATTTTGAATCTTGAAAAGATTAATGCTGACAGTTGGGGAAACTGGAATGGATTTGTTGGAAGTGGAACAGTGGAACCCAGAATAGGGTGGTGCAATGCAATGAGCAATTTGAAGACTGAAATCTCCCCATGTGTTGACCCTCTCACTTAAAAAGAAAATCACTTAGCAGTAGAAAGTGTTTTTTTTTTTTAACATTAAAGTGAATGAAATGTTAATGTGTTGCTTTTGTACTACACAATTAGTACATGGCTAATAGCATTTAGAAATGCACAATTAGTACATGGCTGACAACATTTAAAACAAGCCATTTAGTCCTACATTGACAACAAATTCTAAACCATTGATCTTTGTACAAATCTAATGGTTATAGGGTGATTTTGGAGGTTTAATTTCGCAAGCCTAGCACTATGTGCATTTCTTTTCGGAATGCAACTACAATCATCCATCAAATGTTCATCGAACGGTTGAAACTTGAGTAATTTATGATATAAACAATAAACATGTGTTTTAAAGGGTTCAGTAACTTAACATTGCAAAGGACTTAATAAAATGAATAATGATACCGGGAATTGAGGGAGATCAACAAAAAATTAAAGTGAATGAAACATTGAAATTTCAACGTGTTGCTTCCGGACTACACAATTAGTACATGGTTGTCCTACATTGACAACAAATTCTAAATCGTTGATCTTTGTAAATCTAATGGTTATAGGGTGATTCCAGAGGTTTAATTTCGCAAGCCTAGCACTCTGTGCATTTCATTATGAAATGCAACTACAACCATACATCAAATGTTCATCGAATGGTTGAAACTTGAGTAATTTATGATATAAACAATAAACATGTGTTTTAAAGTTGTTTTAAACTTTAGTGTGCCAAGATTGACATCAAGACCAAGGGGCCAGTAACTTAACGTTGCAAAGGACTTAATAAAATGAATAATGATATCGGGAACTAGGGGAGAAGGTCAACAAAAAATTAGAAATCAATAATATTTCGGTAAACCCTAACAAGAGTGTCAATTTTTGAGTGTTTATAATGTTTTTTGTCAATTTGATGGCAACTTTCTTTTTTCATTTGTATTGCTTTATGTTTTACTTTTTAAATCTACATGCAATTATTTCATAAATAGATAATACTTAATTTCTTAAAGGAAAAAAAATGATTTGAATAGATTCATAGACACTAAACTTAGAAAATAATTATTTACTGTAAATGAATAACGAAGAATAACACAACAAAACCATTTATTTTATTACAACTAAATTACAATGTCACATGATTACATATCTCTTTAAAGATGAGTAGAGCATGCAAGCACCAAGCTCCTATTTTGTATAAATAATATATGTTACTTTACATAATACAAATACAAATGAATGTGTCAAGCTTCTGTTGGACCACTGGTGACAACGTAATACAAATGTCGCTCTAAAAATAAATGCATGGTACTTTCAACCATGGGCAGTGGCACTGAAAATAAATGTATGAGACTTTCCTGGGAAATCATGCGCTCTCAAAATAAATGCATGGGGCTTGCCTAGAGAACCATGCTGGGGAAATGGGAGTTGTGAAGATACAAAATGTACTTATCCCCTTTGAGAACCAGAGTCATGCAGAAGATGAGGGGTAGTAAAATTACTCCCATCTTTTGCACGTAGCCTCCATGCAATAGGATAACACTTATCTCCATCAGAGCTCCTCATCCTGGTTCAAAACCTACCTCAGAAGTCAGGTTAACCAGATCAACTTCTTTCCAATTCCACCCATTTTGAACTTGAAGGAAATTGGTCTTTTACTCTATAACTACATAACTGGAGGCAGGAAAAATTAGAGTATCCTCAATAATACCACATCATCTTCTTCCTGAATCCTTATTAACCCTACAAAATGAATACCCTTATGACAATTCAGAACATTGCACTCATTAGTAAAGCCTTTAGCCTTCAACAAATGATTTCAGTTGTGCTCACTATCCCTATTTATGGGCCACTAGTGCCGCTACCAGCTTGATCCCTGTTTACTTGTGACTCATGTCACATGTGAGGCTGGGTATAATGATAATCGCATTTCACGTAAACCAAAAAACCAAGTTGGGTATAATGATAATAGTGATTCACACAAACCAAAAAACCAACTTAATCGATTCGTGTAACTTAAGCCTTACATTTACAATTAAAATGTTTAATTTGATCGACGTCTGGATACATGCAAACTGTACCTCAAGCTGACAAGTTGTCAAAATCGCCAGTGCCACTCAAATGATATGAAATCATTACAAATATTGTTTCACTAGATCACTAGATTAATGACATCACCATCTACGATTATACAGTACATTGTGCAATTTTCAATATAAAGCTATCCAATCAATTGCTTCAGATGTTTATATGGCATTAATCCTTGCTGCCGCCTACAATACCGCAACCACACTTTCTTCAAAAAGATTGAGAATTTCAATTGAATAAATGAAAGGTAGAGTAGTTCGACGCATTGAAAGAGAGAATTAAATGGCTTATTTTACCTTACTCATTATCAATGTCCACTAATAAGTCACAATAAATTTTGCTTACTTATGATCAAAACTATATGTTGATAATTACTATTAGTTTTAAAAGCCACATTTTTATATTGATCAAAGCAAAAATGATTTATAAGAATGGAGCCACAAAAAGTATTTTAATTTAAGTAGTTATTGCTAAAGATTGAAGTACATAGTACATAGCTAGCTTGGCCAAAAATCCACTAACCGTGACAAAAAAATAGTCACAAAATACATATTACAAGAACTGTTACGATGTACAATAAAATATAGACACGTGACACGTCACACAATTTATTACTATTTTTTTTGTAACGTTAGCTAAGGTCATCAACAAGGTGTTTGAGTAGAAGGTGAATCGAATTTAAAAAGTAACAAGAGAGAAGAAAAGTGAATCACCCAAAACCTTCCTTCAAAACTCTAGACTCTTTAATGATTCATTTTTCGTATCACATAGCAAAACCCATCTCATATTAACTAGGGAAAGAGCCTACATTGTAGAATCATGCAATTCCTCTTTCTGGAAGATTCCACCAATAGGCACTAACCCACTTTCAAAATTGTAATGCTCCAGTGCCAACTCCAATGAAGAAATAGAGTAAATGAAAGGATGCAAATAACATATTGCTAGCATCTTCACAAAATATTTATCGAACAAAATGTCCATGCAATTGGACAAGAAAGCCGAAGCTACCTCAAAATATAGAGCACGCGGGTTGTTCTGAAGCCATTTCCTACCCACAATTATTCTTATAACATCCTCAACCTACACACAAGGAATTGTTAAAACCATACCCAACTTTCATTTGTCGTATGCATCGTCCCTTCTTTTCTCCCAAAAACATTTGGGTAGCATGACATGCCATGAAGACTCCATAATATCACAGTTAAATTGAGAATAGAGAAGAAAGAAATCAAAGCCAAATATATTATAAATGATATGATGAACATCAAGTTGGTGAAGTATATATAGAAGTTAGAACGAAGATAATGACATCAAATACTCACACTTAACATTTAATTCACCACTTGAATCCTTAATCATTGATGTGACAATATTATTTTGAAAAAATTGTGACAATATTATTCCAAGTTACCTGCTAGAAAATCCACGTTTCAACTTTTAGCCTCCCCGCTTCCTTGTTGGGTTTAACCCGTGTGTAACTTTCAGCAATGGGGAGGCAGGGAGCTGCCCAGATTAAATCTGGTGCTTCACATTTGTGTGCTCTTTACCTTAAGACCATTCACCTGTGCATAAGCCTCAAACTAGATCGACGACCCAGATTAAGATGTCTTTCTTACCTTTAAAACACGTGCTTAAAAGGCTCCTTTAGTAGCACAGGCTTTAACACTAGTTCCTTAATATTTCCTTAATATTTCACACCTTGCTATAGTTCCTTCAATGGTTCTAATCGTTCTACATGGCACTTCCCTGCCTCGACCATTCATTTCTCAAACCCATCGTGATTCATTCACCTAGGTCGAGGGGTCGGTCACCATGATAACTCCAAAGGCTTGTCATAACTTAAGCGACCTTCAACTATTGGTAGCCAGTTAATGATAAAATATTATTTTGGTTGTTTAATAAGTAATAAAATGACCACCATTGATTTTTGGAAATCTAACAGTTCTAGTGTTATTTCAGAGGTTTCAATTCGCAATTCTTGCTCCAAGCATCTTCTTCACCATCTCTTCAATCTCCAAACACTTTACACTTCATAGCAACAACATCAACACTCCACCACTTCAGTAGAGCAAGTGTGGAACAAAACACCATTGTAGAAGAGGCTTGAGTTCCTCTCATTTTCTCCCCCATTAGCCTTGAGTGCTCTTGGTGGAGGTGGTGTTGAAGACACCCATGAGCTGGAAGCTTCATCATTCACACGGTTGTAGGTGTTTCCTTTCTCCTCCTTATCTTTGTCATCTCTACTTCTTTATTTTAGTTCTATCACTTTCTGTTATTTCCCTATATTCTGTAAGTTCTTAGCAATCGGATATAAGCATTCACTTTTCTATTTTCTGAGACATTCTCATTCTCTAGTCTGTACGAGATGCCAGCGCGCCTCTGGGAAGCCAACACGCCGCACTGTCGTCCATTTTCTGCGTTGTCGTCCTTTGGTCGAGAGCTTGACAGTTTGTCCAAAAAATCTCTATGACCTGCTCTTTCGGATTCTAAAACTCTCGTTGTTCCATTGAGGTAGTATAGGGTAGTTCGCCCCATGAGGCTCTCTGAATGAAGAGAACTCATGAGTAGCGAATCCCCCTATATTATATTTTGGTGAAACTGACATGAAGAATAGTGTTCTTCGAAAAACTAGGAATTTATTTACCCCTACTTGGCAGGGTCATAAGTTTTGACTCGGTGCTCAGAATTTAGAACCATTTGCACCATTGGAAAGGTCTCCTAGAGAACTTTTTTAGTCTCTAAAATACAAGTGCCTTCAACAGTTGAATTTTAGGGACTGGCACAAGTTCCAACCTCAAATTCCGCTCTGGAGACCTTCAAAAACGTGAATTACTAGAACATACAAAATACCAAAAAAATTGTAATGGATTTAATATCTTCTTTTATTAGTTTTGTATCTAAGTTTGTTCAAAATATTAATGATATTCCATTTAATGCATGTGATGGTGACTTGGATTTTCCTATGTCACTTGATATTTTTGATCCTTCCCACGAATGTCCTCTTGCTTCAGAGGATATTTTGTTGCAAGAAGGTGAAATCATTAATACCTTTCTTAATGTTACTTTACCTTCCCTTAATTTCAATGCACTCTCTTTTAGAGATGATGCATTCGTGAATGATGAGTCTCTTATACCTTCCAATGCACTCTCTTCTAGAGATGATGCATTGGTGAATGGTAAATCTCATCTTTGTTCTGATGCACTCTTTCCTAGAGAGGTTGCATTAGCAAATGATGAATCTCTTTCCACATCTGATTCTCCCTAGATCAATGTTCAGAATGTTCTTTCAAATAACTATTCCACATTTGATCCTGTTTGGATTGATGTTGAGAGTATGTATTCAAGTAATTGTTCTACTAGTTGTGACGATTCTGTAAATGCAGTATGTGTCTCCACTGCCTCTCAAAGGCCTAAGAGACCAATTATTTACGTGACTCCAGCTAGTCCTTCTTCTAAAAGGGTTTGTTCTATTGATGGTGTTCCATTTGATGGTGGTTCTCTTGATCTTTCTAAGGCTCCCTCTTATAGAGCAGTAGCCCATACTTATGAGAATAGAATGAATAAGAATTAGGTCTTTCTTTAGCTCCTAGACCTACGACTAAAGCACTTAGTGATTACAATCTTGTTGAGCAACCTCGGGTTACTCCGGATAAGGTCTCACTGTGGGACTTGCTTCAGTCTACTCCTACCTCTCCTCAAAGGAATTCATGTCTTGGTGATGATTGAGGTTCCTTAGACTTTACAGGTTCCTTTATCCAGGAATATAAAGTCAACCTGATCCGCTTAGACCTTCCAACAACATCATCCACACCCGCTATCGAAGATGCTTCCTCTTTTGTATCGCGGGGTAAGGTGAATGTAAATTGTAATGTTCTTGGTGTTGATCCTCCTTCTAAGGAAGATGGCCATACTTATGTTAAGGAGGTTGATTCCGGTAGTCCTATTAAGAAGGATAATGGCAATCTCATAAAGGAGTGTGATCTTCGTTGTTTGGACAATTCTCTTTATGAAGATCCTCCTTTTCAAGATCTACAAATGCATTATGGCCCTGGCTTTAAGCTTGTCTCTAAATATGGTTATGAGCGTAAAGGTTGTGGGTGTAACAAGCAAGGAATTTAGGTCCCTATATAATTTTTGCTTCATAAGCGTAATCTAGGGCTTGGTTGCTTGAATGAACAATCTAAACGAAAACCACAGTTGAATGGTGACATGAATTCCATTCAACCTCATTCTCGTGGATTGATTTATCCGCCTTTGTATTCTATCTTTGTGCCTTCTTCTTCTTCTTGTGAGAAGTCAAACCTTTCTCCACAAGAGAAATGGTTCCTTCCTACTCCTCATCCTTTATCTGAGTAAGAGTGTATCTTGTTGCGGCTTCTAAAAGCCCACTTAATCACTCTTCCTTCTCCTACATGTGATAAAATTCATAAACATGATGAAGGAGAACATCCTTTTTGTGCATACCATCGAGTGCTTGGCCATTCCACTAGCGAATGTAAAGCCTTGAAGGACAAAATTCAAAAACTTCTTGATTTAGGTTCCATCAAACTCCCGTTTGATTGGTGCACCTTCCTTTTCTTTGCTTGACAAGTGATATTGAGGTTCACCTCTATCCTATTCTAAGTATTTTGCATGATTCGGGGGCAGTGATAACTCATTTCAGAGATGCGTGTCCTTCTTAAGGACCCCCCTTTCTTCTCTATGTCTTTCAAGTGAAGTGTCCCTTTAGTGGACCCCTTTTCTCTTTTGAACGGTTCCCGAGGAACCTCTTTGAAAGTTTTTCCTCTCGAATGAATTCATTAGCTTCTAGCTTGGGGGCAACCCGACTAGACCTATTTCACAACTTTTGCATCTAGCTTGAGGGTAGCCTAACTAGACCTCACTTTTCAAATAGTGCAGCCCTTGAGTGGACCCCTCTTCCTTTTGAAGGGTTCCCAAGGGACCCCTTTGAAATCCTTTCAACTTGACGATGGTTTGCGTGACTATCTGCTTACTCGCTTTGTAGGACCGAGAACCTATAGAGATCCTTTACATACTTACTTGGTGATACAGGTTCTCCTCCTCGAGTAGGGTTTTCTTTTATCACCTCTTTTGTGATACGGGTTCTCCTCCTCGAGCAGGGTTTGCTTTTATCATGCCTACTTTATGGTGCGGGTTCTACTCTTGAGCGGATTTTGCTTTCACCACACGCTTTTCGGTGATACGGGTTCTCCTCCTCGAGCATGGTTTGCTTTTATCACCTCTTTTGTGGTGCGGGTTCTACTCCTGAGCCGCTTTTGCTTTCACCATGCACCTTTTGGTGATACAGGTTCTCCTCCTTGAGCGGGGTTTGCTTTTATCACCTCCTTTATGGTGTGGGTTCTACTCCTGAGCGGGTTTTTCTTTCACCATGCGCTTCTTGGTGATACGAGTTCTCCTCCTTGAGCAAGGTTTGCTTTTATCATCTCTTTTGTGATACGGGTTTTCCTCCTCGAGCGAGGTTTGCTTTTATCACACACTTACTTTGTGGTGCGGGTTCTACTCCTGAGCGGGTTTTGCTTTCACCATGCGCTTTGTTCATTTCCATCTTTCTCTCCTCTTGTGTATATACTGGATCAAAGATCTGCACCTTCTTCATCCCGAGTATATGCTCTCTCTCCAGCTTCATAGTTCCGCGAAATTATGAAGTCCTCTTTTGACCTTGCACTTTCAGGTTCGCTAGATTGCGGTCCACTTCCTCAATAATTCAGGTATACATTTCTAACTCTACTCTTTCTTGATCTACTTTACCAAGCACTCATCAGTTTTCATGCTTGCTAAAGTGGGGGAAAAATGTATAAGAGTGAATTTGCACCCCATGTGAAAATCCCCTTTTTTTCCTTTATCGGCCTTAGAAAACCAAGTTCGGAGGCTTAATTCCACCTAAGCCCACTTCTTGCATCACACTTGGTGCCTGTTTTGAGCATTGATGGAGGCATTTCTATTGGGGACGCCTATGCGATGTGTAGACATCTGCATGGTGCGCTTACGTCCCTGATAGATTCCCGCATCCAGAGCCTACAAAGGCGTTACACTTCCCATTAGGGGTTGATTTATAACACCCTCCTCGGCCAATCAACCCAAATATGGCCGTTTTCTTCATCTCTCCTTCAAATTCACTCCTTCCACATGCATTTCAGCTTCTACTATCTCTTCACAACTTCTGCACTTCATTCACAAGCTCCAAGCAACTTCTTCACCATCTCTTCAATCTCCAAACACTTTACACTTCATAGCAGCAACATCAACACTCACCACTTCAATAGAGAAAGTGTGGAACAAAACACCATGGTAGCAGAGGCTTGAGTTCCTCTTATTTTCTCCCCCATTAGCCTTGAGTGCTCTTGGTGGAGGTGGTGTTGAAGAAACCCATGAGCTAGAAGCTTCATCATTCACGTGGTTGTAGGTGTTTCCTTTCTCCTCCTTATCTTTGTCATCTCTACTTCTTTATTTTAGTTCTATCAATTTCTGTTATTTCCCTATATTCTGTAAGTTCTTAGCAATCAGATAGAAGCATTCACTTTGCTATTTTTTGAGACATTCTCGTTCTATGGTCTGTATGAAACGCCAGTGTGCCTCTGGGACCGCATTGTCGTCCTTTGGCCAAGAGCTTGACAGTCTATCTAGAAAATCTCTGTGACCTACTCTTTTAGATTCTGAAACTCTCATTGTTGTTCCATTAAGGTAGTATAGGGCAGTTCGCCCCATGAGGCTCTCTGAACGAAGAGAACTTGTGAGTAGTAAATCCCCCTATATTACAAAAACCATCATGAAATAGTTATTATTTGTCTACATAACCTCCATATCTCCCTCTGGATTCCAAGTTTGATGAGCCCACAATTCCAAAAATAGCTGAGAAAGGAAAATCCCCATAAACTTTCAAATTAAATCATGGCTACTCAAATAGTTAACATCCTTTATTATTGAATTTGGTTGAATTACTAAAATTGGATGAGAGAGAATTCTTTTTATACAACCATTTACCTTTGAAGCCCAAGGACCCTCTATCGAAGATGAGCTCCCCTCATTTAAGGCTTTTCTTAAAAAATCGATTGCTTTGGAATGGTCTAATGGGGATGGATCTACCCTAATAAAATCTTAGAAAAATTCATTGTCAAAAAGCCCATAATCCTCTCCTAGCACCATAAGTAGTGAGGAAACTAGATAAAGGAAAAAATATTGCTCACCACCCTCTGTAACATTACCCCCATACTGAATCCTTCTCACAAAAACCCCTTACAAAAAACATACCAAAGAAAAACCCCAAAATCCACGCCAAATCCTCCTCATGATAACACCTTGCAAAAAATAGACCAAATAAAGTACCCCTAACCTTGCATGCAACACCCCACATTAATCAAAGGCTACCCTCGCACTAGCAAAAACCCCTGCACGCTAAACTGGGAAATGGAGGGAAGGCCCAATCCACTACTAAGGCCTAAAAGCCCTAGCCTACAATACAACACTATGGCTCCCTATCGCCATTCCTTCAATATCACATCATCAGAGAATACATCGTTAGAATTATTTGGTATGTTAAGGACTCATATCCTCTTGCCAATGTTTGAATATTTACTTTTAATTTGGCCTTTGAAATGCATTTTCATATTAAATTCACATGCACATTAAAGTGGGAGAAAAATATAATGGTGAAATTATCATACTCATGTTATTTCCCATTTAGTCTTGCGATGTGTCTCATGTGGTAACATATTGATGTGACATACTTATGTTAGTCTTGACTCATAATTTGATCCCTATCCATCCCTATTTTACCCATGTCTTACATTAATTTCAATTAGCACTTTATCCCTTCAAATTATTTCTATAGGATGTAAGATTGAACTATATCAACCTCATAAAATATAGAAATGAACCTTGAAATCTAGGGCATCAAATTCAAATTTCATTGTCCTCATGCCCTTCTTACTAACCATTATGATCCAAATTAACACACCTTATGCCACTTCTTGCTATTCCATTGTATTCAAAGATATTTATTATGCAATTAAAATCATACAAATGAATGATGAATGCAAGGTGAGTTGACCAAGAGTATACTTAGAGCACACTCCAATTCTAAAGAGAAAAAAAAGAATCAAATCCACATGACTATCACATAAACCATCAAAATGTCTATACATATTAGTTTTGATCTTTCTCATCATTGTTAATTTGGTCCAACAAGGGTTTTAACCTAGGATAACATTTTCACCTATTGAGTTGGAAAAATCCTCAAAGGGGTTTATATACATCATCTGCATAGCTTCAAATATCTGGAAGGTGAGGTAAATTGATTCTTAGGCACACTTCCTATCATATCAATTCCACATGCCACATAATGTTTGTGATCATCAAAAACAACCTCATAGGGAACATAATTGATCTACATCAATTATAAGATAATAGATATTTTGAAGAGCATATTGGATAAATATGATTAGTTTTTTTTATTGTGACAACTTAATCCAACATAGACAATACCAAAATTTTCATATTTAATCTTAGAGCTCAATGCACCTATTTTCCCATTTAATTTTTATGCTTTTATTTCAATTATATGTCACAACTATTATATCTAATTATTTTTTCCAATTAATTATATTTAATTAATTAATCAATATATTTATTTAAGTATGATTAATTCCCTTACAATTGTACAAGATATTTTATTTTTACCCCCTATATACATTGAACTAAGTGTCATGTAATGACTCATAAAATATTGGAAATTATAGTTGATAGTAACCAATTAAAAATACTACCAAATATCAATTGATACAATAATAATACTTCAATAAGAATAAGAAAATTTCACCAAAATAAAAATCTAATGAAATTAAGTTTCAAGATAATAAAAAAATTGTATTACAAATAGGTATATGTTTTGGTTGTTCATATAATGTTCAAAGACGTTAATTATGGTAATTGTCAAATTACCCCTTACTTTAACATATATAGTCAAAACCTACAAGCTCAATGGTCTAGCAAAGTTTTGAACCATGGTGGTATCAATAACATTACCAATTATTAACCAACACACCATGCCCTTATGAACTAATTTTATTTTTACATTGACAAGAGTAGTAAATAATATATATTTTTTTAAAAGTTTCATTTGTAGTTTTTAATATATATTTTAAAATTCATGTCTTTAAATGTAAAAAAATATTTTTTTTACTAAATAAAAAATTTATTAGTTTATAATGTATATTTATTTCTATTATTGACAAAGAAAAATATATATATATATATTTTAATATTTATTTTAAATTATATATTTTATTTCTATATTTAATTATGTTAGCTATATTTTTTATTTTTTATTTTATTTTTAAATATATGTTGATTATGTTTTAGTGTTCATGTACATCACAACACGAGACTCATTGTCAAGTTATTATTGCAGAATATCTCTTAGTGTAATAAATACTAATATAGATATATGTTATCAAGTTGAGAGGTGTTTTATATTGGTAGTAAGACATAGAGTGTATGTTATGACCATATAAATGAAAACTAAAACACAAACAACATATATTTAAAAAATAAACTACAACACTATAAAATATTTTTTAAATACAATAAAATAACTCTCATGTAAACAAAACAAAATAAAATAATTCTCTAATAAATAAAATAACTTTTAACTAAATAATTTAACTATAAATAACTCGTAAGAGATTTTATTTTATTTACTCAAGATTTATTTTATAGTTTTAGTTTTTTAATATATGTTAGTTGTGTTTTGATTTTTATCCACACCTTGTTATTGTAGAATATCTTTGTAACATTCCCAGCTAGATATTTTATAACTATTTTCATATCTAAATTATACGTAACAAATATAACATAAAATATATTAAAATAATCTCCACACAAGTTACATGTCAAAGATTGGAACATAGAATGTTGATCTTCATAAAAGTATGTAATAGAGATAAATAATATTTGCATAAATAAATAGAAACTTCATAACGTTATAGATTTGATTCTTACTAATCAATTATATAGAAAAATACTAAAAATATTGCATATAATAGTGTGTAATGAAATAAAAAAACTAGAAATTAAAAGAACTTGAAAACACAAATTAAACTTCTACTTTATTGATCCCATTGCAAACCTCAAATAAGAATGATGTTGCTTTGCCTTTGAATTTGGATGTTAAATCTTGTAGCAAAACACTTTGATTTTTATTGATTTTAATTTTGACATAATAGACTTGCATAAAGTGTGATATATCAAATGATGAAGAAACAGTTGAATTTGTTGGATGTTGTTGATATGTGGTTGTCATTGATGTTAACACTATTAGCATTAATGTCTTTAAGGTTGAATATGTTGAGGATATTTAGAAAATTGTAATAAAATAAGTTGCAAATTGTCAGTGGTGTAGTGAAGTTCAATATGTTGGCCAACTCAGTATGTTGATGATAAGAGGTTGTGGATTAAAGGGTTTTTTCTTGAGTATATATAGTTTATCCACGTTAAGTTTTAGAGATCCGCATGAAGATTTGATCGAGTTATGGGCAGTTGTGCTCTAACAGTTTTTATGTTGCTTTAATTGGTGTTCCTAAAAGAAGATGATGTGATTCTAGTAAGTTGAGTTGTTGTGGATGCTTCTATGGTGATTCATGATGCTCGTGGATGTTTCTAGTTTTTTATTTATATGTGTTGTACATCTGCATTGATCGTTGTGCTCACGATTGGTGATTTTCTTTTGTGTTCATGTTTTTCATGTTCATGGTTGATAGGGTGATTGTAGCATTTTGTGGATCTTCGAGGCATAATTTTTGGAGGTGTTTCATGTTTGTGAATGTTATTTTGGGTCTTGTTGACGTGGTTTTTGCGACCGCACCAACACAGAATAAATTTTCCCAACGGATACCCTATCCTCTCTTGAACAAAGTTTCCTGCATGCTAAGATTGCGAGATAGATCATACATTTAACTCCAAGGTTCCTTAAGTGCGAATAGTCTTAGTTGGCCTGATGTGATTTTGCTGGTATTTCAAGGGGACTTACACAATTGTTCGGCAGCTGACAGCAGATAGCGGATTAAGGGCTTCACGTGGGTTAAATGATTTGGCAAGTGAGCACAAGTTTCCTAATTCTAACCAGAAATGAACTGAATTTAAATGAGTGTAGGGATAAGAATGTTCTAGTCTACTCTAAAGTG
>VDFB02086081.1:2178922-2189977 GCA_007258455.2 Sequoia sempervirens
GAAGCTTCACAAAATGCATCCTCAAATTGCTGTTAGTCAAAATGGAGCTCAAAAAGCTATTAGATGCAGGATTTATCCGACCAATTGATTATCCAGAATGGGTATCAAACTTGGTACCTGTTTCAAAACCTGACGGAGCTATCAGAATCTGCACGGATTTCAGAGACTTGAACAAAGCATGTCCCAAGGATGACTTTCCACTTCCCAATATCAATATGATAGTCGACATGACAGCAGGGCATGAGATGCTATCATTAATGGACAGATTTTCAGGATATAATTAGATCATGATAGCAAAAGAAGACCAACATAAGATGGCTTTCACTTGTCCATGGGGGACCTACTACTAGAACATGATGCCATTTGGCCTAAAGAATGCAGAAGCAACCTATCAAAGAAACATGACGCTGATATTCCATGATATGATTCACAAAACAGTTGAAGACTACGTAGATGACATCCTAGCAAAATCAAGGAAAAGACAAGATCATATAGCAACCCTAAGTGCTATCTTTGACAGACTGGAGGAGTACAAAGTTAGACTAAATCCCAACAAGTGCATCTTCGGCGTACAATCAGGTAAACTGCTAGGATACATAGTCTCCATGAGGGGTATCGAGGTGGATCTAGAAAAATTCAAAGCAATCCTCGAGATGGAAGCACCAAGGAACTTAAAACAATTGAGAGGCCTCCGGTGCCGACTTCAATCCATTCGACGGTTCATAGCACAACTGGCAGACAAGCAAAACCCATATTCGCACCTTCTCCACAAGGGGGTATCATACAAAAGGGATACAAAATGTGAAGATGCATTCAACAAGATAAAGGAATATCTACTGACACCTCCAATGTTAATGCCATCTATCTCGAGAAAGCCATTGATCTTATATGTGCCAGCAACAGTAGCAACCCTTGGAGCTCTCCTAGCTCAGCATGATGAAAATGGAACAGAGAGGGCCATCTACTATATCAGCAGGACAATGGTCGGTCACGAGCTAAATTACTCCTTCATTGAAAAATCTTTCCTTGCAGTAGTGTTTGCATCCCAAAAATTTAGACATTACATGTTGGCACATAAGATAAAGCTCATTGCGAAAATTGATCCCCTTAAATATCTCTTATCAAAGGCAATGTTAACTGGCAAAATGGCAAAATGGGTCATGATATTATCAGAATATGACATTGAGTATGTTGAGAGAAAAGCCATCAAGGGTCAAGTTATTGCAGACCAATTAGCAGAAGCACCTAGGTATTCTGAGAATCCCCTTGTCTCAGAGTTTCCAGATGAGTCTGTTTTTAACCTCAACATTGCTGATCACTAGAAACTATACTTCGATGGGTCATATACACAACATGGATCAGAAGCTGGTATCTTCTTCATCACCCCATAGGGGGACTACATACCAAGATCATACAAACTAGCATTTCCTTGCATAAACAACATAGCGGAATATGAGGCTTTGACTATAGGTCTCAGGATAGCAGTGCAATGGAATATCATAGCTCTCAAGGTATATGGAGACTCTGAGTTGATCATAAATTAGGTCAATAATGAATATCAGACAAAGGATGACAAGCTAACCCCATACAAGAAATTGGTGGAGACTCTAAAGGAATCCTTCATCGACATAACATTTGAGCAGATTCCAAGAACCAACAACAGAGCAGCTGACGCCATGGCTACAATTGGGTCTCTATTAGACATCCCTCATAATGTACTGAAATATGAATTTCTGATGTTGATTCTCATTTCCACGATTACGGTACGGAATCAAAATATGTGTGTAGAATCATTGGTCACCGGTGATCCTTGGTATCACTTCGACATCTATACATATCTTGAATAGGAGTCTTACCCAGCTAACCTACCATCGAGCCTAAAAAGGAACCTTTATCAAAAGGCATCAGTTTTTTCATCCTAGGTGATACCTTATATAAATTGCAGAAGCATAGAGATTACCTTACTCGTTAATAGATCTTGAGGAGGCATTAACAGCTCTAAGCAGGAGTTCACAATGGTATTGTGGCTCACACTCAAAGTGGAATGACCATTGCGAAAGCTGCTAAGGTAAAAGGGTATTACTAGCCCGCTGATGGGCGAGAAGCACATGAAGTCATGCTAAAGGTGTTTACAATATCAGCGGCGTGAGGACCTCATCCATGCTCTAGCTCAAGAGCTTCACCCGATTATCACACCATGGCCCTTTTCACAGTGGGGACTCACTCTCATTGGGAAAATCTCACCCACCTCGTCCAATGGCCACAAATTCATTATAACTGCAACTGAGTACTTCACAAAGTGGGTGGAAGCCATACCCATGACCTATGTCACTAGAAAGCAGATCTCAAAATTCATCCTAAACTATCTCATATGTCGTTATGGTGTCCCACAAGCCATTATTTCGGATAATGGGACACCCTTCAAGACCCACTTGACCTATAGCCTTTGGAAGCAGATCTGAAATTCATCTTGATCTATCTCATGCATGCGTTATAGTGTCCCACAAGCCATTATCTCAAATAATGGGACACCTTCAGAACCGAGGAGGTTGACTTGTGTATGAGAAATTTAAATCCTAGCACGGCTTTTCCACTACATATTATCCCCAAGGCCAATGGCCAAGTAAAGCCATGAACAAAACCATCCTCAAAATCCTCCAAGAAAATAGTCCTTGGCCTTGGTCGTGGCCAGCACTGACTTAATCCAGCCCTCTAAAACATCAAACCGACATCAGCACCCGTTGCCACCCCCTTCTCCTTGGTCTGGATCGGAAGCATTACTCCCCCATTGAGATTAGGCTCCTCCCTCCCGAGATATCCTTTGCCAAGAATCCTCATCGATGAAGAATATGGGTCTCAAGTTAAGCAATTTTAGATTCTTGGATGAAGGATCGAAGCTTTGAATCATTTACAAAGTCTATCAAAATAGACTCAAAAAGCCTTCTAACAAAGCCCAGTTAAGCGAGGACTTTTCCAAGTCGGAGAACTAGTCTTAAAAGAAAATTATAAGAATGTCAAATCCCGGCAAAGGAAAGTTGAACCCAATTGGTTAGGGCCTTTCATTTATCCTGACAAGCTATAAATTAAGGGCATATCGATTATCCAACTGCAAAGGGAACCTCTGTGAGGGAGCCCATGAATAGCTCCCATCTCAAAAGTGTTATGCCTAATTCTTTCAAGGTATAGAACCAAAAATCAGAAAAATCAAGAAAAATTCTGAAAAAATGTTTACTTGGTGAAAACACGGCAAAGCGGGCGTCTTGGTAACAACAAAAAAATCAAAAAAGCAAAAAATCCAAAAAAAATCAGAAAAAGGATCAAAAATAGTAAAGAAAAAAATCGTCCTCTAGTGAAAACCACTTCTGTGGCACTTTGGGCAAGTACCTCGGTGAAAACCTGGCAAACAGGCGCCTTGTGTAAATAAGCACTTTCCATCCACCAGGATCTTTATGGCTCGATCTGCATTATCCCTCCATTTGGCTTCCATCATCCATCTCATCTCCATTCATCACTCATCCACTCGCATCTGCACCATAGCTTAGTCCTATGCTCGTATCATGATCCCTCCTAGTACTACTCGGCCCATTCTCAAGGTCAGTTTGTCCTGCCTTTATCCCGGATAGTCTATTGCATCCTGCCGGGGCACATTCTCGGATCAGATTCATGTATGATCTTAAAATCCTCAAACCAGAAAATTCAAAAACATCAGAAAATCAAAAAATCCAAAAACATTCAAAACATTTCAAAATCCAAAAACATTCAAAACATTTCAAAATCCAAAAAACAAGGTCGTCTCTGAGCCTGAACGTAGGAAAGGTTGATCTTTGATCATCCCCAAAGACATTTAGGTCAGTCCTATAGGAATCTGTTATAATAAACTAACATCTCATCATGTATATCGTCATCTGTAAATCGGTCAAGTCGTCAGTCGAACTACGTGGTCTCTGCGTGTATAACGTAGGCAAGGCTAATCTGTCGATCAGCCCCCGAGGCCCCTAGGATAGGTCTTTAGGTTATTATCTTGGTCAAAATCTCAGAAAATCCCAAAAACTGTGGAAAACTAAAAATCAAAACATTTGTAAAACCTCAAAACAATACCAAAAACAGCCTCAAAACATTGCAAAATTCCAAAAACATCCAAATATTTGAAAAAATCCATCCGCCTCATCTTGCTTGCACCCGCAATAAACACCATTCATAATAAACTGATCGTCATCCTCAACCTTTGGTGAAATAGTTGGAAACAAGTCTAGTAGGTTAAAATTAAATCTCAAAAGCGTCAAGTCTCAAGTCTCAGTCAGTACGTAAACAAGTTGGTCAAGTCTTTGTGTCGATAGTCCATCATCCAAACAGTCTCATATCAATCATCTGATAACATCATGTCGTAGGATGAATCCTTCCTACAAGGGGCATTATTTATCAGAAAGAACATTTTGGATAAACGAAATGACATGCTACCATCCACTAACATTTCCTAGGATGTATCCTTCCTACAATGGGCATTATCTTTTGGCAATAAGTTTCGGTTCTTATCCTTAAAAACACATTCCCTTTTGGTTAGCGGTATTGAAGAACATCAACTTGTTTGTGTACTTGGTCTTTCTCTTTTGACTTATCTTATTGTGCTCAGTCCAAGGACCTCTCGATGATATCCGAACGAAGGATTTAGAGAGATAGGAATGGGGCAACGAGCATTATCTTTTGTCTGTTGTGCTTGTTGGACGTTCTTGTAAAATAACTTGGCGAATACTTACTTTGTCAGGTACGCCCTAGCAAGGTTTGCGTATGTCAAGTGTGAACAAGAATACTCCTATCTATTTTTCGATTCAAAGTCCATCACACCTAAAAGTACAACACCATCACAGTCCTTTATACCTTGATGCATGAGTGCTTGAAGTGTTATCAAACATAAAGTAAAATTGACCCGCTTTGAAAATCCCAATCCTTGATAAGCAAATCATCCATCTATCATCATCATTTATCATCCCCACCATCTCTAATAAAAGTCTGGGTAATCCTTGGACTTATTTGGATCCTCTTGTCATCATCTAATTTTACTGTGCTAACCTTAACATCACCCGATGCATCATGCATGCATCCATCCATCATCCCATCCATCCATCCTACATCGAGCCGACATACCAATATCATTCATATCATACATCATGAGAGCATCGAGACATTTCACATGCGTTACATAATCATCATCATAATATAGATCTGTTAGTCTAAGCATCTCATAAATCATCCATTGCATAATCACAACATATCACATCATCAATCTCATCCATCTCATATCATATCATCATTTAAGTTGTTTAGGATAATATAGATTTGTTATTCTAAGCATCTTAAAATTATCTCATTTGCATCTTGTCGCGATCGAAATCAAAAAAATTCTGATTTTTCGGATGCCCCAATGGAAAGAAGCACACCGCTACATTGCCCCTCGAGAGATAGAGCGAATAGATTTGATTTGAGGGTCGATCTCGCGATAAAGAGGTTCAAAATGGGTGGTTATGGATGACGATGCAAAGATGATTTCAAGATGCTTAGAATAACAAATCTATATTATTCTAAACAACTTAAATGATAATACTGATATGAGATGGATGGATTGATGATGTGATATGCTATGATTATGCAATGGATGAGTTATGAGATGCTTAGACTAACAAATCTATATTATGATGATGATACATGTGAGATGATATGCAGAATTCTGATGATTTATGGATGCAAGATAAATGCATAATGGATGCATTATGGATGCATTATTGATGATGATGTTAGTCGCGGAAATGAGATGATGACAAGAAGAGGATCAACAAGTCTATGATTGGTGAGACTTTATTAGAGATGATGATGATGGATGATGATGATGATAAGTGATGATGATAGATGGATGATTTGCTTATCAAGGATGGGATTTTTCAAAGGGGTCCCTTACTTTATGTTTGATAACCTAAACACGATGCATCAAGGTATAAAGGACCAGGATGGCGTTGTACTTAGTGTGATGGACTTTGACTCGACAAATAGATAGGAGTATTCTTGTTCACACTTGACATATGTAAACCTTGCTAAGGCGTACCTAACAAAGCAAGTATTCGCCAAGTTATTTTACAAGAACATCCAACAAGCACAACAGACAAAAGATAATGATCGTTGGCCCATTCCTATCTCTCTAAATCCTTCGTTCGGATATCATCGAGAGGTCCTTGGACTAAGCACAATAAGATAAGTCAAAAGAGAAAGACCAAGTACACAAACAAGTTGATGTTCTTCAATACCGCTAACCAAAAGGGAATGTGTTTTTAAGGATAAGAACTGAAACTTATTGCCAAAAGATAATACCCATTGTAGGAAGGATACATCCTAGGACATGTTAGTGGATGGCGGCACGTCATTTCATTTATCCAAAATGTTCTTTCTGATAAATAATGCCCCTTGTAGGAAGGATTCATCCTACGACATGATGTTATCAAATGATTGATATGAGACTATTTGGATGATGGACTATCGACACAAAGACTTGACCAACTTGTTTACGTACTGACTGAGACTTGAGACTTGACGCTTTTGAGATTTACTTTTAACCTGCTAGACTTGTTTCCAACTGTTTCACCAAAGGTTGAGGATGACGATCAGTTTATTATGAATGGTGTTTATTGCGGGTGCAAGCGAGATGAGGCGGATGGATTTTTTCAAATATTTGGATGTTTTTGGAATTTTGCATTGTTTTGAGGCTATTTTTGGTATTGTTTTGAGGTTTTACAAATGTTTTGATTTTTAGTTTTCCACAGTTTTTGGGATTTTCTGAGATTTTGACCAAGATACTAACCTAAAGACCTATCCTAGGGGCCTCGGGGGCTGATCAGCCAGTTAGCCTTGCCTACATTGATATACCTTGAGAGACCATTAGTTAGATTGACAACCGGTAATTTACAGTTGGCGATATACATGATGAGATGTTAGTTTTATTATAATGACTCCTATAGGACTGACTGAATGTCTTGGGGATGATCAAAGATCAACCTTGCCCCTCACGTTCAAGCTCGGAGGGGCGTGTAGTTGACGGGGGCGACCTTGTTTTGGATTTTGAAATGTTTGAATGTTTTTGGATTTTTTGATTTTGATGTTTTTGGATTTTCTAATTTTTTTTGATGATGTTTTTGGATTTTCTGATTTGAGGATTTTAAGACCATACACGAATCCGATCCGATGAGAATGTGCCCCCAGCATGATGCAATAGACTACTCCGATAAAGGCAGGACAAAATGACCTTGAGAATGGGCCGAGTAGTACTAGGAGGGATCATGATACGAGCACAGGACCAAGCTATGGTGCGGATGTGAGCGGATGAGTGATGGATGGAGATATGGATGTGATGGACGATGGAAGCGAGATGGAGGGATAATGTAGATCGAGCCATAAAGATCCTGGTGGATGGAAAGTGCTTATTTACACAAAGCGCCTATTTTCCAGGTTTTCACAAAGGTACCTACCCAAAGTGCCACCGAAGTGGTTTTCACTAGAGGACAATTTTTCTCTTTACTATTTTTTGATCCTTTTTTCTGATTTTTTTGGATTTTTTTATTTTTGATTTTTTTTTTGTTGTTACCAAGATGCCTATTGCAGTTTCGCTGAAGTAACCATTTTTCAGGACTTTCTATGATTTTTTTTGGATTTTTTGGTTCTATACCTTGAAAGAATTAGGCATAAAACTTTATGAGATGGGAGCTATTCATGGGCTCCTGCAGAGGTTCCCCTTTGGGTGTTGATAACTGATATGCCCCTGATTTATAGCTTGCTGCGACAATGAAAGGCCCTAACCAATTGGGTTTGAACTTTCCTTTGCTACTGGGATTTTAGACATTCTTCTGATTTTCTTTTAAGACTAGTTCTCCGACTTGGAAAGTCCTGCTTCTAATCCTCTTGTTGTAGCTTTGTTTGAGTCTATTTTTATAGACTTGTAAATGATTCAAAGCTTTGATCCTTCTCTCATCCAGTAACTCCAGCTCATTTAATCTTGAGACCCGATATTCTTCATCAGTGATGAGATTTTGCAGTGATATTCTAAGGGATGGGAGCTCGATCTCAATCGGGAGTATGGCTTCTAATTCGTAGACCAAGGAGAAGGGGGTGGCGCCAGTGGGTGTGCGGATGCTGGTTCGATAATCCCAGAGGGCGGGATTAAGCTGCAAGTGCCAGTCACGACCTGCATCGTTGACTATTTTCTTGAGGATTTTGAGGATGGTTTTGTTCGTGGCTTCTGCTTGGCCATTGCCTTGGGGATAATACGGGGTGGAAAAGCGGTGCTGGATTTTGAATTTCTCGCACAATTCACGAACCTCCTGGTTCTTGAAGGGTGTCCCATTATCTGAGATAATGGCTTGTGGGACACCATAATGATAGATGAGATAGTTCAAGATGAATTTTGAGATCTACTTTCCAGTGACATAGGTCATGGGTATGGCTTCCACCCACTTTGTGAAGTACTCAGTTGTAGTTATAATGAATTTGTGGCCATTGGATGAGGTGGGTGAGATTTTCCCAATGAGGTCGAGTCCCCACTATGAAAAGGGCCATGGTGTGATAATCGGGTGAAGCTCTTGAGCTGGAGCATGGATGAGGTCCCCATGCTGTTGACATTGTAAACACCTTTTAGCATGATCATGTGCTTCTCGCTCCATCGTGGGCCAGTAATACCCCTGCCTTAGCAATTTTTTGGCAATGGTCATTCCACTCGAGTGTGAGCCACAAATACCATTGTGAACCTCGGTTAGAGCGGTTAATGCCTCCTCAGCATTCAGACGACGTAGTAAGGTACCCTCTATGCTTCTACGGTATAAGGTATCACCTAGGATGACAAATCTAGATGCCTTTTTGATAAAGGTTCGTTTTAGGCTTGATGGTAGGTCAGTGGGTAAGACTCCTATTTGAAGATATGTATAGATGTCATGATACCAAGGATCGCCAGGACCAACGATTTCACACACATATTCTGATTCTGGTACCTCGAATGTGGGAACGAGAATATGCTCGATCAGAAATTCATATTTCGGTACATTATGAGGGATGTCTAATAGAGACCCAATTGTAGCCATGGCGTCAGCTGCTCTGTTGTTGGTTCTTGGAATCTGCTCAAATGTTATGTCGATGAAGGATTCCTTTAGAGTCTCCACCAATTTCTTGTATGGGGTTAGCTTGTCATCCTTTGTCTAATATTCATTATTGACCTGATTTATGATCAACTCAGAGTCTCCATATACCTTGAGAGCTATGATATTCCATTGCACTGCTATCCTGAGACCTATAGTAAAAACCTCGTATTCCGCTATGTTGTTTGTGCAAGGAAATGCTAGTTTGTATGATCTTGGTATCTAGTCCCCCTGTGGGGTGATGAAGAAGATACCAGCTCCTGATCCATGTTGTGTATATGACCCATTGAAGTATAGTTTCCAGTGATCAGCAATGTTGAGGTTAAAAATAGACTCATCTGGAAACTCTGAGATAAGGGGATTCTCAGAATACCTAGGTGCTTCTGCTAATTGGTCTGCAATAACTTGACCCTTGATGGCTTTTCTCTAAACATACTCGATGTCATATTCTGATAATATCATGAGCCATTTTTCCATTCTACCAGTTAACATTGCCTTTGATAAGAGATATTTAAGGGGATCAATTTTCGTAATGAGCTTTATCTTATGTGCCAACATGTAATGTTTGAATTTTTGGGATGCAAACACTACTGTGAGGCAAGCTTTTTCAATGAAGGAGTAATTTAGCTCATGATCAACCATTGTCCTGCTGATATAATAGATGGCCCTTTCTGTTCCGTTTTCATCATGCTGAGCAAGAAGAGCTCCTAGGGCTGCTGCTGTTGCTGACACATATAAGATGAATGGCTTTCTCGGGATTGGTGGCATTAACAGCGGAGGTGTCAGTAGATATTCCTTTATTTTGTTGAATGCCTCTTCGCACTTGGTATCCCATTTGTATGATACCCCCTTATGGATAAGGTGCGAATATGGGTTCTGCTTATCTGCCAATTGTGCTATGAACCTTCTAATAGATTGGAGTCTGCCTTAGAGGCCTCTCAGTTGCTTTAAGTTCCTTGGTGCTTCCATCTCAAGGATTGCTTTGAATTTTGCTGGATCCACCTCTATACCCCTCATGGAGACTATGTATCCTAGAAGTTTACCTGATTGTATGCTGAAGACGCACTTCTTGGGATTTAGTCTAACCTTGTATTCCTCTAATCTGTCAAAGATAGCACTTAGGGTTGCTATATGATCTTGTCTTTTTCTTGACTTTGCTAGGATGTCGTCGACATAGTCTTCAACTGTTTTGTGAATCATGTCATGGAAGATCAATGTCATGGCTCGTTGATATGTTGCTCTTATATTTTTGAGGCCGAATGGCATCATGTTCCAGCAGTAGGTCCCCCACAGACAAGTGAAAGCTGTCTTGTGTTGATCTTCTTTTGCTATCATAATCTAGTTGTATCCTGAAAATCCATCCATTAGTGATAGCATCTCATGCCCTGCTGTCATGTCCACTATCATATCGATATTGGGAAGTGGAAAGTCATCCTTGGGACATGCTTTGTTTAAATCTCTAAAATTCGTGTAGATTCTGATAGTTCCATCAGGTTTTGAAATAGGTACCAAGTTCAATACCCATTCTGGATAATCAATTGGTCGGATGAATCCAGCATCTAATAGCTTTTTGAGCTCCATTTTGACTAACAAAGCAATTTGAGGATGCATTTTGCGAAGCTTCTGTCTAATATAGTTTTATTGAGATTTTGCTTTGCTATATTGGTGGACCGATATTCAGGATCAAAAGTCCCTAGCATATGTGGCATAATAATATAGGATTTATTTATCTTTCCCTTAAGAATGCTGCTAGGAGTTCTTGCTCTTATGATAATAGTGATTTTGCATAGAATGTGATATGTAGGGTCTCCTTTGTTCCTAGGTTGACAGGATTGCACTTTTTGGCCAAGACTACTAACTTCTCCTAACGAATAGCTCTTAGGGGAAGATT
>VDFB02086081.1:2190077-2246938 GCA_007258455.2 Sequoia sempervirens
TAGGATAGTTGTGTTCAAAGGATGATGATTTGGATATGTGTGAGAAGAAGGATGCATCTACCCACACCTACCCAAACAAGGTGATTGTTTCACTAAGTATATGAGAAGGATTCATCTACATACACTAAGCTAGACAAGATGTTTTGGATGACTTTGACTAAGGATATGCAAAAGGATGTATTTACACACTCCTAACCAAAAGTGTTTTGATAAATGTTTTCAAGGACTTAGTCTCAATGATTTTGGTGTTTGCTTGATTTTGTCATAAAGCCTAGCACTTCAAGGATGATTTCAAGGTTTTTCAAAAGATGATTTGTGAGATGGATTTTGATGTTTTGAAAGATGGATGAAAGAGGTTTGATTTGTTTTGATCCCTAGATGAACCTAAAAAGACCACTTTGTATTTTCCAAGACCTAGGTATTGAAGAGCATGCATATGCTTCCTAAAGACCTTTGTAACCAAGGAATGATTTGAACATTTTGGATTTCCAATCAATGATTTGTGCTTTTGGGATTTGGAGTTTTCAACACACATGAAAGTTCATTTTGCTTAGCTTTGCTTAATGGCTTTATTTTACCAAAAACACTCTCTTTGATTAAAGTTTCAAACTAAGATGTCCAATGTCTTAATTTCTTTAAACCCCACAAGATATTTTATGTGGAAATTCAATGAACTTAAGGCAATGGTTTTCCTATTGTTTACTCAAAAAGACAAATTGAGGTATAATCCAATGCTTAGGAACCTCTACGAATGTGAATCCGCAGGGAAAGCAGTAACATATGGATTGAGTCAATGATATTTGTCTTCAAGAGGGTTTGAAATTTTGAGAATCATGTTGAATGTTTGTTTGCAAAATGTTTTCAAATACAACACTATGTTTTCAAACAAGCAATGTAACATCCTATGCTAATGGGTACATTTTTCTTAGTGGGCTTGCCTCATGCCCTTCATAGAAGAGATGATTTTACATGCAACCAAGGAAAAATATAGAGGTATGATGAAATCCTAACCTCTATATTTCAACCAAGATCAGACATGGCAAGTAACTTCTTGGAATCTAAGTTCCAATGCACCACCTTGATAAACTCGCTCAATGGATAAATAGGTCACTACAAAACAAGGGTTCTAGTTCAGACTTTCCATTCGTGGAGATTGACCCTTACGGAAAGAGTCCCCTTTCGGATCCATCTTGTTGGAGCCAACCGCGTGATTATGGCGTTTAACCAAAACCCTCATTTATATCCCGGTTGGAAATACTCTTGGCTTTAGAGTGTTACCGATTGAGTCGTCGCTTGGGTGAGTACTTTTCCTCCAAGGTAGGCCCTCTAAGATAAACAAAAGAAAGCAAAGACACAATCCATAACTCGATCGATCTTTGATGGCACAAAGAAAGAGAATGTACGCGAAAATGCCCCTACTCACTCTTGCACAAGATGTTCAATTTTTAAGCCCAAATTGAAGTGTTTCAAAGCAATAAAATGTATTGTGAGTGTTTCTCTTGCACCCTAGATCGCACGAAGCGCAAGGGGAGAGGATATGTACTCAAAAGACAAAATCACACAATTCAAACACTTGTTCGTTTTATAACCTTCAAAGCAATTGTGAGTTCGTTTTAAGCACCAAATGAAATATGAAGATTGCTTGTCCAATTTTTAGCCCAAAACAAAATCTAGTAAGTTTGTCCTAGGATTCCTTTTAAGCCCTTTGCAATGAAAATCAAATTGTTCATTTTAGACCCAAATGAAAATTAGTGTTCTAAAACAAAAGATAAACAATTTCGTGAAGTAGTGTTGATCAAACACTAAAGTGTTTAAAATCACATTGTGTTTTCAAAAAAAGAATTTCCCCTCCTTGGTTTTCATTTGATAGCCTCCTCCTTGTTGAATTTTCGCTTTCCTTGTACCTTGTTCACTTGCCTTTGTTCGCTTTTGGTACCTATAAAAACAAAATACACTTATGTGAGGATCAAATTATTGGATGATAAAATGAATTCAAATCAAATGGGCCAAAATATCCACATAATTGCATGATCTTAAATTTAAAAAAAAAAAAAAATTGATGACAAAAGGATGGTTTATAAGCGGATCACACTTGCTAGATTCATTTTACCATGATCCACATCACTTAAAGGAATAAATCAATCACCATGCAACATCATAAATTTCAAGTTTTAATCATGACCACAATGATGAAAATGACTTGAGAAGATAATAAATTGCATTCCTAAATCCACTTCAGAAAACAATGTTTCAAAAAGCCTTTAAATTATTTCAGGCAATAAATGAGCGTTTGGTAAGATCCTATTCTAAACATGGTATGAGTCTATTCTAAGCACTAAGGATATTATGATTCTAGTGCATTTGGTAGGTGTGTTTAGAAATAATCACTTAAGACTTAAAAGAAAGACACCCTCCCTTCATACACCGTAACATACTGAAATAATAGTCATAAAGAAGTTTCCCTTTTTGAAGACACTATACCACTGACATTCCTGATCACATCACCTTTTATCTAAAAGATTAAATGCCTTTAAGACTTCATTGGCACGCCACAACTAGTGTTCTAATTATTTTGCTTTGATAGATTGCTTCGGGCGAAAACACAGACAAGACATTTGAACTGCATTCCACAGATCGCTCCAAGGAAATGATAAAAAGAAATGCCATTAGTAAATGCAGAAAAGGGTTAGTGACAGTTGAAAGCTTTTAAAGCAAATGCATTTGACAGGCATGTGTCAAAAACAATGAATTAAAATGAAATCCTTTCCTGTAAACACAGTCCAACATTAGCGCTGGTTAAAATATCTTAATATATATGTCTATTCCACAGTCGACATTAACAATCACGAACCCAACTCTCTCTCATCTTCATTTTTAGACTTTCTTGCTTTATCTTGGAACATTGATACTTTGTAATCGATGATCGTGGACACTAAAAGTATGCTCAGAGTGCACTCAGCTGTTACTTATATCAGAAAAGAGTGGGAGCGCCTGAAAATTGATTTTGAAGACTCCCCGCGCTGATATCTTTTCACAACTTCCAATTGATACAAGCCAAACACAGCAAGCAGATCTGGTATTTCCATGCCATTCGGGTTCAGTCCCTTCACCTAATATTTTAGAATATTTGTCATTTTAAAAGCTCCATTTGATCAATAATCAATACACCTAATAGTTGTTCATGCCTATCAAATCATTAGTAACATTTTTTGAAATCTACATAAATTGTACAAACGTTTGTACCATGCTGACTACTGCAGAAAATAGAGACAAAAGCCAGACATGAATAGTAGATATTTCAAACAGAAAGACTAAAACATAGGCTACCAGGCGTGCGTACTTCGATTGTATTTACCCACATGCCTTGAATTAACGTTGAATAGATACAATGAGTTTTCTTTTCAACGCGATAGATATGTTGTTGAATCATTGCACGTAGCAGTATTTATTGTTTATGTAAAGAGCGTTTTACAGTACTTCTTCGCGCGAACCAGTAGTTGCATCTTTCTTTAGATGATAGAGTAACAACATATGCCTTTGTTTCCCACAATACTAAGATACACTATCAGTAATGAGTAACTCATGACCACAACAACTTCAATCTCGGATGATCAGCATTAATGACATGATATGTTGGGACAAGAGCAACAGATCTGGAATAAAACAAGTCATGTGTATCTATAGCACAAGCAAATAAATACTAGGAGGAACCTAGCATACGCTTAAGTATAGAGAAGCTGATAGTATTAAAGACATCACTTATCACCATCGATTTGGCAGATATGTATGTAAATATGATAGACACATGAACTATTTTACGAGTTGCCAGAGCTCAGAAGACTACCACCTCCTTACTACACACTCAAAAGACTTATACGCTATTATGGTATACACCATACTAAAGCTTCCATTAGCGTGTAGACCTGGCTCGACCAATGATAGAATTAAAGCCTTGCGATATTTTTGCCAGATGTTATAAATTGGAAAGACTTTGGCAGATACGCAAGAATAAAGATAGAGCATGCGGGCTGTGAGGCAGATTTAGCAGGCACAAAGAAGGCGTAGGAAATTGATTTTAAAGATTTTGCAGTTAACTGTATTTCATCTAGTATAAAAGATATATTTCCCAACTTTTGAGAGCATTTTCCATACACTAAAAGAGGCACTTTTCAAAGCTACACGCATTAGATTGAACATTTCATATAAGGCACACTAACTGTTGGATCAAATTCCCAAAATAGATGCAATTTAATGAGACACATTGACTCATGGAGATGTGTAGAGCTCACCCAAACAGTAAATAGTGCAGGTTCATGCAAGAAAAGATTGATCACAGTAAAAAAAATTGTGAGCAAAAGGAAACGTTAAAATAAAGTATGATGGTATACAATTGCATTCTTGATGAAATCAGCATGCTTGGGAGCTTTATTAGTGTTTTAACTGCTCAAGAGTAAAATCTTACAGTAGAGAAATACCAAATCTTTAGATGCAAGCAAGAGTTAGTGAGTGCCAAATATAAGAAATGTAAAAGGCATCAACAGAGCATTAAACACAAAGAGGAATTAACAAGTCAATGTGTATTTAACAAAACCAAGATAGAAACTCATGAGAAACCAAAATATAAGTATAGAACATTTGCCCTCCTTCTAGCGCCAAATGTGAGCATGCTTTTTAAAATCTGCAAACACTATCTTCAAACAAGGGTTAGCATTCTACAAATCTACCAAAGCAAACTCCTATGAAATATCTTGCAAAATGCTTAAAACATGCAACAAAAGGATGAAAGAGAGTTACAAGCATCATGAAAGCAATCACAAGTTACCTATTCCATAGTGGATTGGTGTCACATGTGCTAGTGACCCTTTCCCAATCCTTGATAAAAAGCTCAAGATGATGAAGTACAATGGAGATGAACACAAGATTATTTCTCAAACCAAGAGAGTAACCTTGCATAAAATTGTGGATGCATGAATGAGAATGAAGGCCCTATTTTATAGATTTTCAAAATGCTAAGTGTTGAAAAGGGACCAATGTGGGACTAAGATTGGACCAATGAAAGAAGGACACTTGTCAAATAGTGAGTGGTCAATGGTTGTGTAAGATTTGGGAAGAGTGCCCATGAGAGGGAGAATTTGAATTCAAATTTGCAATAAATTTTGAGAGCGGGACAAGAAAAAAGAGCAATAAATGCCATGTTTGACTTGTCATGTTGAGGCAAAATGAGTGTTTTAATAAATCAATAAAATTGATTTATTGTGCAAGTGGGGATATCTAGATAATGCAAGTGGGATGGGATTAACATTTAATCAGGGTTAGATTAAATAGGTGATGATTATGCTGATTTAATGTTGATTAGGTGAGTTGACCTTTATGATTTAAATATTTGATTTATTTAAATCAGAAAAGGATGAAATATGATTTAGGATTTGATTTAAATAAAGTCCTGATTTATTTAATTAAATGGAGATGATGCAAGATGAAGGTTGAAATGATTTATGAAATGATATTATTTGATTAAACCTTTGGATTGACCTGATTTACCTGTTGAATGGATTTGTTGCATTTAATCAATTTACTAAGTGGATGAATATGCATAATGCAAATTTGACGTGTCTACAAGTATCAATCAAGACTTTTTATGTGTCTACATTTTTCCCCTATTTGAAGCAAAGCACCTGCTACGTCAGTTAAAAGAATAACATTGCCATGATCAAAATTTAAAGTTTTTCTAATTTTTTTGGATGGATTACTACTACCCTAGTAGAAGAATTATGTTGCTACATTGCCCCCTCAAGAGATCGGGTGGAAATTGCAAAATTAGGTTGAGCTCACAAAAAAGATTCAATAATGATTCAAGAGAAAAAAAAAACCCACAGGATGAGAAATTAGGCTCATGGAGATGAAAACGGATCAAAAAAGGATTTTTTTGAGCAAAAACATATTAAATGGGTTCAAAAACTCTAAAAAATACTCAACAAACCCTAAAAGTTTTGCATAAAAGGGGGTGAACGGGTCATTTTCATATCATTTGCTCACTTGAACTTTAGAGATTCTAGCAATTTTGCTTTGAGGTGCTGATGAATGGCTTCTCGTGTGCTTCCCTGACATTGAATGAATCGGGTTCATGAGTTCCAATGGCCTTAGGACGTAGGATCCCTAGTATGCCTTTCAAAAAAATTCTCATTTTTCATGTTTTTAGTGCATTTATTAGGGTCCATTTAGGTCAATAAAAAGTGTTCCTATAGGGTGTTGCTTTTGTCATGGGCAATGTCACTTTTGTAGATGCCAACCTATGTTTGTGGTGGAGTGTGACGTGATGCTAGAGGGTTTTAGATTCATATGTCAACTCACCTTTACAATATTACGTCATGTGGCCCTAGGAGGTTTTGGCATTGCTTGGAAATGTCAACTTACCTTTGCAGGATAGTGTTGCTTTTGATTATAGCACCACATTTGCAAGATGTAGAGCATCACTTTTGCAAATACTACGCTACCTTTGACATGTTGACCCACTTTTTCTTTTGAAGTATTTTTTAATTTTGAAAATTCATCTGTTTTGTGAATTTTTGATGTCATGGGCATTTTGATTGCAAGAGGTCCTACCGGTGCTCCATTGAAAGGAGCACAAGGGTCGATTTCTACACTAAACTAGAAATTTGTCAGATTAGGCCACCATCATCTTGGAGGATGTATGGTGAATCCCTATTCATGGTGAGTGCATTATTTATGATGTCAAGGCTGGAAGCAATGCCATTTTTTCTTTAGTTGGCATCAATTCGTACGAGGTGGAAAATGGCGAGATAAACCTCCACTGATATGAGGGGATTGCCCTTGATTTGAATCTATTTGTTGGCACGTTGATCTCGAGCTCATCCTTGTTCCTGACCGGTGTGCTAGAGGATGTAGTGTTGGATGGGGGGTCATTTGGTCTCGGATGATGGAGGACATGACTATCTACACTTGGGGACCAGTCGTCCTAGCCTCACTATACCATGATATGCACTAGGTTGTATATAGTAGGGCCCGCAACATTGGAGCAGGCATCACCCTTCTTCATGTGTGGGCTTATGAGCATACTTCCATTTTGAGGCCACAAATTGCAAATGTCCAAACTGACCATGATGATCATGCGGTGTACAAATACAAGGGGATGACTTCCCTCCACTTCATAGGTATTACAAGCATCCAACACTAGAGGGAGGTTTTATATGAGATGAAAATTTTTTAGTGTAGGCCTTGGCTCCATTTTTCTAGATGGCATGATGATGATAATCATCTTTTCTACTATCAACAATCATGATATATGTAGGGGCAGGAGCATTGTATGGCTCAGTGGTACCTCCCATATAGGGTTGCTCACCAATTCAAGGAGGTGCAAGATGCACCTAATGATACATAGAGGGCCATTTTTTCTCACTAGACTAGAGAGGTAGCATGGGAATAGAGGATCCTACCCTAGCAGGAAATCACTAATTTTAGACAGTTGGTCATGGTTTCATGGGTATACTTTGATGGTCCTGTCGATGCAGGGAATACCCAGGATTTTGATGCATATTGGTGGACTCATGCCCCTATTCGTTTGACATTACCAATAGTGCCAGTACCAAGTAGAGGACAAGTCAAAGGACCTCAGATTGGATAGGTTCCACAGTAGCTAGGGGACCAGCCCTAAGATGGATACGGTGGGGGTGGGGATGAAGATGGACAGATCCCACCATTGGTGCCACTCATAAGCGGAGGCCATCGGTCTAACCACATCAGTAGCCACACATTCTACCTCTGTCACCACCACTAGGTCTTGATCCTAGGGACAAAAAAATAACAATGTTGCAAGTGTAGATTCAGGTTTTGATAGGGTAGCTTCAGCAAGCTCAGGCCTAGATTCAAACATTGGTCCAAGAGAGGGAGTAGGCTCGACAAGAGGTGGTACAGGAGGGCTAGATGAGGTAGTATTTTGATATGGACTTAGCACTAGAGAGAGGAAAAAGGCAATAACTAGAGGCTATAGCACAATAGATTCAAGGATAGGTCACAATACTGGCTGAGATGTATGGTCAAGCAATGCACGAGGCCTTGTATTACAAGGCCATGTACAATAGAGTTGTGTCACAAGAGCGAAGGGAGCCAAATCTCTCCCATATTAGTTAGATTTCTCCCACTAGGACCCCTCATGTAGGCACATTAGGGAGACCATCAAGGTCTCACCATCAGAGCTCGAGGTAGCCATCATGGAGATAGATAGAGTGAGGGAAGCTCAGGATACTAATAGCACACCATGACACACCTTTTTTGTACAACCTAATTTATGATGTGTATACATTCATTGGTTGAGTTTTTTTACTAGCCTATTGTATATTCTATGATGATACTGCATATCTAATTTTGATGTATCATGACATTTAGCATTTTTTGATATATATATATGAGGTGACTTGTGATGCGTTTATATGATGTGATGTTTTATTTTATGTGACATGTATATATATGGATGGATGGATGCATGCATGCATGTAATGCTTATACTATGATGCTTTATGCTTTGTTATTTGATGTTATTGATGCATGATGGATCTATGTGGATGCACTTTTATGTGATGGATGTAGATGTATTTATGTAATGCAATGATATGTTGAAAAATTCCTTTTTAGTATCTTTTATATGCATGATATGATGATGCAATATGTATGTATGCATGATGCAACATGTGATGATTATGATGATGCTCATATGATTACAAAAATGTATGGTTTTGCAAATGTGATATTATTCCTAACTTATTTTTTCAATATTTTTTCCATGTGTGATGTATGTATGGATGATGCAATATGTGATGATTATGATAATGCTAATGTAATGAATTTTTATGCAAATAAATGGTTTATAAGATGCTTATAATAACCAATCTGTATTTTGATTGATGAAAATGCAGACTGATGATTAATGTTTCTTATTATGATGATATGTGTAGTATGTTGATGGTTTGTGGATGCAGGATGGATGCATATATAAATGTTTTTATTTCTAAATGTCATGATATCATGTTAGTATTAGTATATGGAAAGATAGAAGAAAGAGAAATCAACCCTTTGTTTCAAAATTATGTTAGAACATGATGATGATAGTGATGATGATTGCTTATTAGAGACTGAAGACATAAAGAGCTTACTTACCTTATTTTGATAACACACATATATACGATGCATCAAGGTATGAAGAACCAGGATGGTGTTGTACCTAGTTAGCAGAAAGTGAATTAATCAAATAAAGTTAGTTACTTGATTAATAGTAGAAATAATGTTAATTTGAGCATCTACATTTTTCCCCTCTTTGAAGCAGCATACTCACTATGTTGGTTCAAAAAATTACATCACCAAGATAGAAATTAAAAAAATTCCTAATTTTTTCACATTCCCCAATGGAAAGAGGTATGCTAGTATATTTTTCCCCCTCGAGAGATCGAGTGAAATTTTTTATTTTAGGGTCAATCTCATGAAAAAGAGGTTCAAGATGGATGTATGGATGGTTATACTAACATATCTATATTATGATGATGATGCAAATGAGATGTTTTTAAGATTCTTAGAATAGTCCAAATCGATATTATCCTAAAAAACTTAAATGATGATGTGATGCATGTGAGATTAATGATGTGTATGAGTATGCAGTATGGGTATGCTGATGTTTTATGAATGCAAGATGGATGAATTGATGTCATGATAACATGTTAGCATGAAATATAATACAAAAATGAGATGGTTCAACCCTTGATTCCAAGAAGATGTAGAAGTCCAACAAGTCTATAAGTCATTGAGACTTTATTAGATATGACGATGAAGGATGATGATGTATTTCTTATCTAGGGAATGCGACGTAAAGAGCATGAATTTCCTTATTTATGATCACACACATAGATATGATCCATCAAGGTATAAAGAACTAGGATGGTATTGTACCTAGTGAGATGGACTTTAACATGACAAACAGATAGGAGTATTCTTGTTCACACCTAACATACAAAAACCTCACTAGGATGTATTTATGAATTTTCTTGAACATCTCAGACCAAAACAAAAAAAGGAATAACCTAGCAGTGAAATAGTCAACAAGTTGTCCAAAAATCCCTCCATACAAACCTACCAAATCAAGTATCACCAATTTATACTACAAGAACATCCAACAAGCACAACAACCAAAAAATAAAGATTGATGTCGTGTTCCTTTCTCTATAAATATTTATTGTTTAGACATCATCGAGAGGTCATTGGAATTAATGCAATAAAATAAATCAAAGAAAAGATCAAGTGAACAAACAAGCTAATGTTCTTCATGCCTCTAGCCAAGGGGGTGTGTTTTGTTCAGGATAAATATCCAAAGTGTTAGCCAAAGATAATGCCCATTGTAGGAAGGATGCATCCTAGGACATATTAGTGGATGGTGGAAATTTGATATGTTTTTCAAAAGTATATTGATATAAGGTTGATTGACATGTTTGTGAATGGTCAAGAGTTTTATTTTGCATTTACAAGTTTGTTGTTTCGATTTTGATTTTGTATTTGAAGTTTGCTTTTGCTGATTGCTGTGATTTTTTATATTCGTATTGCCAAAGGATGAAGGTGATGGTTGATTTATTATGGATGATTGATTATCATAGGTGAATTGAAATGAGATGGATGATTTTTTTCTAATATTTAGATGTTTTTGAAATGTTATGAGGTTGATTTTTAGATTTTTAGGTTATTTAAATGTTTTTTATGTTTTTGTGCATTGGGGGTTGATCAAAGAATAGCCTTGCTTACGTTTGAGCTAAGACGATGTAGTTCAAATAACCATGTTTTTAACTTTTTTGACATTTTGACCTATTTTTGGATTTTGATATATTTTGGATGTTTTTGGGTTTTCGCATGATTTTGATGATTTGGTATGGACATGTGATTCCATATCAGTGATTTATTTGGGATTTTGTTCAAAACCAAGCTAAGGTTGATTCATTTAATTGATGGATTGATGATGATAACATTATTGAGGATACACAACAATGCAAATATATTTTTAAGAAACACAAGGATTAGGATGGATGTCCCTAGATGATGATTGATTGGATTTGATTGATGAATTGATGATGATAACATTGTTGAGGATACACAAAAATGCAAGGATAGTGTTAAGCAGCACAAGGATTGGGAAGGATATCCTAAGATGATGACGGATTGATTGGATTTGATTGATCAAAATTTTAAAGCTTGATTTTTGAAAAAAATTGTTATGAATGATTTGATACAACATTGAAGTACAAATTAGATGCAATTGATATTGATTGTTTGGATTGGGTTTGTGATCTGTATTTTTTTTCTCAGAAGTGTTTGGACCAATTTTATTTCATGTTTTCCAATGTTCAGATCACCACATGAGTTTGGAAGATATAGATCAAGATTTATTCCTGAAGCGAGATGTAAATATCTTCCTCTAGTTTCAAGTAATGTACGGAATGTCATGGGTGGATGCTTGGATTGGTGTATGGATGGATGGATATGGAGTAACTTGTGATAAGATAAGGTGTTAAAATAGAGGATGCTCATTTGGATAGTGCTTCATGGATGAGATAATGTTGGGTAGGATAGGATCAATGAAAATGACTCATGCGAAAATGTTTACCATAAGCAAGTGTAAAGTGTACACCAAAATTTTTATCAAGATCAAGAGAATGAATGAAAATAGGTTGGATAAATGGTTCATAGGTGAATGGTTTGATTATGGATGAGATGGATGGAATGTTGGAGTTTATTATGGACGAGATAAGATGCTTTCACCTTAACTAGCACACATAGATGCTCAATTCTACACATGATGCTTGTTTTCCAGGTTTTCATCATGGTACCTATCCAAAGTTCCACCATAGTGATTTTCAATGGAGTACAATTTTTATCTTTACTATTTTCATGATTTTTTTTATTTTTTTGGTTTTTTATGAAAGATTTTAAGTTCACATTGAACCACCTGGTGGTGTCGATGTAGATGCTTTTGTCATAATGTACCATCAATAACCTACTTGAAGAAGCTATTTTTCCAAGATATGTGCACTTGAATACAACTTTTGAGATGGGTATGTGCAGGATCATCATGGAAAAAATAGGCCCTTAAGTGGAAAAAATTTAAAAAAAAATCAGAGTTAGGCAACTTGACGTAAAAATTTGAATAAGTTATCTCTACTATTTCAAAAATATGTAAGAATAGAATATGTAGAAAATTGAATATAGTTTTTAAACTACTAGGTTTGTTTAAAACAGAAAAAAATATATTTGGTGAAAATTTGAAATTTCAATGCAGTAGTACTTAAATTTCAGGGAAAAAATAAGTAGGTGTTTGTTTGACCACACTAACCACAATAAATGATAATATTTTTCTAATATTTTAGATATACGTAGAGGACTCATGTCTTGATGTGATGCATATTTTTTTGTAATTTGTTTCGAAGTAAATAATTAATAATGAATTTTTAATTACAAATTTTAAAAAATAGAAAAACTCATATGTTTGACCACCTTAACTTGGTCAAAACTTCGTGAAATTCATTTTTTATTTTTTTAATCCTATAGTATGTGAAGCATAGAATTTGACACATGTTTTGGATTCAAAAAATATGATGCCATTTGAAAGCTATAGATGTTTTTCAATCAGCCTATCAATCAGAACTTTAGTAATAATTTGAATAGAAAATGAATAATAATTACTTATTAAATTTAAAGTAAGGCATAATTTATATTGGTGGAAAGTTGAGAATCTCCTTTAAAGAACCTTTTCATTTCATCAATTTTGGGTTGAAAAAAAGTCGTCAGCGACATAACCATTATATTGCCACTTTTTGGCTCATCATGATCCTACACATACCCAGATTGCTGATCTACTTTGTTAATACCATAGTTAACTTTCTCTTTGTGTGCACATTACAATAGAGTGCCTTCTGAATCCTTATGATGAAGGTTTGTTGCCAATACATTATCAATGTGAGAATTGGATATCATGCGTGGAAGTGTGGATGGTGTTATGTGTTTAGGAATAGGAGATGGATTATGAACCGTCAATTTTTGGGTAGGATTTATAGGCTACTCTTGCACTCTTAGGATGTTTCACCTAAAAGGAGAGAGATAAACCCCACTCAAAATTCTAGGTGGTTAAGTCAAATTAGTAAATATATGATGCAATTAAGACTAAATGAAATAATCTAAATGTAATTAAGCTATGAAATTGTGTGATTAAAAATGTCAAACCTAAGAAACATGCAAAGTTGGAAAACACAATGTGATATGCAAACATGAACTAAACATGAATAAATGCAAAACACATGAGAAGGCTAAATTAGAGTGCACTTGGGTAGAGAATGGAGAATCTGGAGTGCCTTGAATGCTAGTAGAGATCATTGAAAATCACCAGTGGGGCTCATTCACCACTGATGGAGAATTAGTCTTGCTTCTAATGAAAACTTTTGAGAATAGGTTTTTGAATGTCGGGATCCGAAATTTGACAAAAACTGGATTTGTAGACTTAAGGTGGGACTCATTCACCACTTATGGTGAATCCATCCTCTTCCAAAATTCTATGAAAGCAAGAACCAATCTTGTAGCACTAGATTTAAGGCTGTCTACTTATCGGGTTGACAATATCAAATATGAAGAAAACAAACAAAATGCCTTCTCCAAGCTTGAAATGGATTGTAGTTGAATTGAAACAATTTGTTGACTTCTTTTCCACTTTTCAACACCTAATAGCTTGTCAAATTTGCATACAAAAGTCTACAAACACACATGCAAAATGGGGGAAATGGCTAAGGGTTAGGTTATAGGGATTTGCCTTGGTCAAATCCCACTGCTAATCAAACCCTTAATGAAATAATGAAATGGAAGAGAATGATAAAAAAATAACATACAAATTCTATCAACTTACCAAACCCTTATTGAAGATAATATGAAGATATATCAATGGCTGCCCAAAGATACTTGATTAATGCTTAATTGAAAGATACAAAGTGCTTCAAGAATGCTTGAATGAGTGAGTGAATAAGTGAACTTGATGAATGGGGGTTTAAATGAGAAGAAAGTCACTTATTTATACACTTTTTTCTTAGTAACCTAATGATACCTCATCACAGGCTGACAGAAGGTGATTTTAAATAAAAACCTGAAAAAAAAATTTGAAATATTTTTAATTTTGAGCAAAGAAGGACTCATTCGCCACCCATGGAAAATGGGTCCCACCTTGGACTTGAATGTGGGTGTTGGGAATTATCTTGCATTTAATGTTGTTTTTCGGGTTTACATTCAAAAACACACTTAATTAAGCTTTATGAGTGCATAAAGGGGTCAAATAAAACACAAGAAAGGTGTAAATAGTGAAATTATGTGTAAAAATGTTTGGAATCTTGTTACAAGACTTTACAACACTTCAAAATATGACTTAATAAGTGATGAAAAGGTATTTTTAGGTGAATTGTAATGAAAAGTTTCTAGAAAAGTGTAGAAATTTTTTACGACACTTCACAACACCTTCACAAGTGCCATAATTTGAATATTTAGGACTGAATGTGAATATTCAAGCCACATTGTGACATTAAATTGGAGAAAAATGGACCAAGAATCATGAAGAAAGGCCTAAAATACCATGAAAATTTCAAGGGGCCATTTTTTTGTGGCACATTTAGCCTCCACTTTAGTGAGAGATGAACTTGCTTCAAACTCACACTAAAGTAGTTGTGCATACCAAGAGAGATCCAAGTGCACTTATGTTAGCAATATGGAATGAAAACGATTAAGAAGGACGAGCAAGCCTCTAGGATGAAGATCCCACAACAAACTAAACATAAGAACAAAGGAGCACAAGGAAAAACAAAAGAAAGAAATGTCTGATAAAGCTTCGATCATCTATTTAGGTAGTTTTGAATTAGATATAGGATTTTTTTGAGAAAAAGAGATTCCATACTCACTCTGGGGTGACAAAACTCATCACGGTTGGTCAATTGAGAAGACCCAAAAGGTAAAATACATATGCTAGTTGGTATGCACTCACAAGCACATAGGTGGCTATTGGGAAATTCATGCCGCTAAATGGGCTTCCCGATCAACCATATCAAAGTTATACCTCCTGATAACTTTAACAAGGAACCACAAAGGAAAATGTCAGTTCATGCTTCATGAGACAAGAAAAGCTTCATATACTTAGAACTCATGAAAAAATGCAAATGTATCACAAGAATAAAAGTTGTGTTATGCAAGGTGGCAAAAAATGTAAAATTGCGAAAATGTATAATGTAAAATGATGAGTCTTGTTTAGTTCATGCGAGGTCAATCACTTAGGGGACATTGTGTATAATTTCTCCAAGAGAGGACCAATCAAATAATAAAATATTCACAACTTATGGGATGTAGTGTGTCAAATCAGGCCACTAAGAGGAATGTAATATGCTAAGAGAGATCACACTTATAAAGGACATCACACCAAATGTCATCCACAAAGTGACAAATGCATCATATGAAGTAACAAGGCTACACGAAGAACCAAGAATTCAAATGAAAATGCTAATGTATGCCCCCCACTTTAAAGGAATTGCTACACACCATTTTGTGAGCAATTACTTTAAAAGTAACAAAGGAAAAATGCAAAAGGAAAACAAGACATGTGAGCCAACTTGGGAAGCGCCTATGCCAATTCATGTTTTTCTAAGTTAGGCTACGTCATGTAAATGAAAAAGAGAACAAAAGAAAGGGAGTTACCCCATAGAAAGGAACACACTAAATATATAAGGGATCTATGGATTTTGGGTCAGTATGTTCGTTGCTGCAATGTTTTTATGAAAGAGCTTGGAATTGTCATCATTCCCCAAAGCACATAGAACTAGAAGAATGACACAAAGAGAGCAAAAAAAAAAAGAAAAACAAAGTCCATTTTGGATCAACATGGAAGAGGCATTGTAGTCTCAACACTTTGCGTCGTCCCCAAAAGGAAAGTACAAGTGAATAGAAAATGAAAGGAAAAAGAAAAGGAAAAGGTTTTTGGTCAACATGAGGGAGACATTTCAGTCTCAATGCCTTGCGTCATCCCAAAAAGGAAAAAAATAAGAAAAGATAAAGTAAAAAGGAAAAGGGACCAATTGGGCCAACATGGAAGAGACATAGGGTGTCTCTATGCTTTGCATCATTCCAAAAAGGAAAGGACAAAAGAAAAAGTGAAAAAGGAAATGGATGGCATATAGAAGAATAAAGGTAGAAATGGAGGAAGTTCACAAAGAGAGAGAACATCAAATGCACATTGTCGGGGAACATGATACGTGCATAAAATCAAACCAAAGAAAAAGAGAAAGGAAAATAAAGGAAAAAAGGCTAGTAAGGTGAATGCAAGTAAACCATCCAACAAGTCATCCACCTCCCAATCATGTGCAATGCATTGCGAGGGTAGTTGGCTATCTAAAGGAAGAATTGCAAGTATCAAACTAGAAGATGTTCCAAGTTCTTCACTTGGTAGAGAAGGTTTATATTTAAATCTCATGGTAGATGAAAATAAAGAGTTTAGATCATTATGCACTTATTCATCTATTTTTTTTATCTCCTTATCATCCTCATCATCAAGGTTGATTATGATAGGAGGAGAAAAAGTTATTTCTATGTGAGGATGTATCAAAAGTTGTGGCTATTGGATCGGTTCATTTTGTTGTGAGGGTTGAACTATGTTATCTTCTGGTCAATCAAGATAAAGAGGGTGGTCATCTATTGCTTCTAGAAAAGGTAGAGTCTAGTTATCTTTGTTTTCTTCCATTCAAGATTGATGAACAATTATATGACGACGACTCCTATGCTCCCTAGCACCATGATTTCATTTTATTTTATTTTGAAGTTGTTGAGGTGTAAGAGCAGGTTGATCCATCATAGGTTCCTTTTCTTACGGAGGGGGGAGAATAGAAGAAACTGAAGAAGATGGGTCAATCATTTTCTCTTTAGCTTTATACACATGTTTAATGTGAGGAGGCATGGTAGGATTGGTTTCATTTTCTCTAGGTCATTTAAATGATGGAGGGGAAGTGTCTATAGTAAGTTTCTCATGAGGTTGTATTGTTTGTTCAATGTTAGACTTAGGTTGTAGCATGGTTTCATCTAGGATAGGAGGAGTGGAAGCAAATGGGGACATGTTATGAAGAGATAATTCAGCTATGCATTTGGCTTTGAACTTTTGATAGGTTATGAAAAAGAAGTCCTTTCAAGGGGTGATGGGTTCCATACATTTAGGCCAAAGGGATTCTATGGAAAAATTACCTTTGGAGGATAACATATTAAATCCACTATGGTGTATAGTAAATATTTCATTATCATGTGGAAACTTCAAACATTTTTGAACAACTGAGGGGATCGCTTTCATCAAGTGGAGCCAAGGATGAACCAACTGCAGATGAAATTGGTCTAATTGTGGAATGATAGAAAATGTTACATCCAAAGTTTTAGGTCCTAATTTTAATGGGAGGATGATCAATCAGATAGTAGGGCATGCCAAACTAGTATGTGTTTTAATCCATGCAATGGGTTTATTATAATCATCTTGATACAACTCATGTAATACTAAAAAACTATTTTGTGATCACATTCTCACCACAGGTGAGATCTATTAATATCCCATTAGTGGGCTTATCATAGATTCTGTTGACTATGTAAATAGGACCATCAAGAAGTTTTTTAAGTATATATTTGGAAGAAAAAGTGATAACAAGGGTTTTTTTTGTTTGGTCCCTTACAAGGGATAATTTTTATCGTACCCAAAAGTTCATTCATAGGATTAACTTGGGTAACATTTGGAGTTATATCAGGTTGTTCATTATTTCTATCAATGTTCATGACTTGATGGTTTGAAGGTTCACTAGTCTTGACAAATGAAACATTGTGTTTAGGCATGGGATTGGTAAAGATTTGTAAATTATGGATAGGGGGTGCTATAGAATTATTACCTTCATCATTGAAACACACAATGGACAAACGACCAAAATCAATGAGGTCTTAAACTAGGTGTTTGAGACATTTACATTATTCAGTGCCATGTCCATTTTGGAAATGAAAATGACAATAAGCATTAGGTTTAAAGGTGGCTAGTAAAGGCTTGGTGGTATCAAGTGGTTTAATGATAGGAAAAGTGATCATTTGTTATTGGAGCAATTGGTTCATTGTATTATGGAGGGTATCAAGTAAGGGAGTAAATTGTCCCTTCAAGTCTCCATAGGTATAAGGCATTGACGCCTTAACAACTACCACATGACTTTGAATAGGTTGGGTTGGTTGTGGAGATGGAAGATTAAACTATAAAAATCCTCTATTCGGTTTTCTAAAGTTTTTCACATTGTTTTGTATGTTTTGCTCAGACTTCTCAGCTTGGTTAGAAGTGGACTTTGAATCACAGCTAGAAACTAAGTTATGGTAATCACAAAGGGTTGTACATAAATGCATGAATGAAAGGAATTTCATCATAGTCAACTTATCCTGAAGGTGAGTGTCCAAGTTTTCAATAAACATCTTTTGCAAATGTGAATCAAGTATCTTGACATCAATTTGAGTGTACAATGATTGATATTGAAATGAAATCAATTACTTTTTCATCATTATTTTTTCTACATCACATTAAATCAGCCATTGTATTTTTAGGAGTCATATGGACATGGAAATGGCTTATAAATGCATCCACAAGTTCATTGAATGATTGGATTGAATGATTGGGTAAGTTGGAAAACCACTCCAATGCAGTATCCTTGAAGGTCTTAGGAAAAAGTTTGGCTAATAGCTTATCATCAAGAACAAAGTCACTGCACAAGGTTGTATAAGCATTGACATGATTAGTAGGGTCTCCTTTACCTCCATATTTCTCAAACCAGGGAATTTCAATTCCTTGTGGCATCTATTTGCATAAGATCTCTAAGGATAATGGACTACTAAGAACATGGTATGTGGGTGGAGCATTTTTACTTTGGCTAATCATAAAGATTTGTTGTTTCATGGATGAAACTGTGTTAAAGAGTTGTGTAATGATGGGATCAGTGTAAATGGTGATGGAGTGTATGTAATGTTAGGGGAAGTGAAAGGGACACTAAGAGGGGTGAAGGTGGAAGAAGGAATATGCAATGCCACAAAAAAACTAGGAATGCTAGTTGGAATTGCGAAAGAAGGAGCCACATGACTAACCTATTGCATAGTTGTTGTAACCTAAGGAGTCGTATAAGTTGGTATGGATTTTATGGTTGAAGGAGGAGGAGAATTGTGAGGTCCCCCTTGGCTTACAATAATGTTAGTTGATTGGGAAGTAGAAGGAACATGTTTATTTTATATCTCATCTATTATCTTCATAAATTTCAAGCCATCGTCACTTTCAATTAAATGAAGAAGGCTTTCTATTGTAGGTATGGTAGTGGTGGAAATGTTTTGAAGGCATAAATATTGTTGTAAATGTGCAAAATCCTCATGAATAAGTTAATAACTTTATCTTGGGAAATGGAATTTTTTTGTGTGTCAACATTCATTGGATGGAAAGGTTAAGGCATAGTAGTGGTATTGTCCATGCCTAATGCACCATTGTCCATACTAGCAGTACGAGCTCTTCATATCCCAAGGTCCACAATGAAAGTGCTATTGTGGGAAGCCATGAGTCTAGAAATTTGTCTCACTAAAGTATTATCAATGGGGCACCAGACACTCATACAAGTACCACAAAAAATGGGGTGAATACAAATGCAATATAATCTAGGAGTGAAAAATGAAAATAATAGGAATTCTACAAACTGAAAAATAGAAATAACAATAGAGAACAAAAATGCAATAAATGCCCAGAAAATGCTTGAAAATGCAATCTAAAATGTGCAGGTGGATTGATGCACCCAAGGTGGTGAATGAGTGCAACTATGAGTTTTTTTGTGTTTTTCATAAAAAATAAAGTGATTTTAATGCTTTTAAGATGAAAACTAATGATGCAAATGCAGATTTTTAGTTTTTCAAAGATATGTAAAAATGAAATCTAAATGAGTCTTTCACTAATGCAGTTTGAGAAACCCTAGGATGCAAAAACAAAACCTAATTGAATGTTCATGCAAATGAAATCTAGGATGCAAGATGCAATTGAAATAAGAAATGTAAAGTGCTCAATATGTAGGTTCACCTAAATGAACCATAGATTTTTGGGTAGGATTTATAGGCTTCTCTTGCACTCTTAGGATGTTTCACCTAAAAGGACAAAGATAAACCCCACTCAAAAGTATAGGTGGTTCATTCAAATTAGGAAATGCATGATGTAGTTAAGACTAAATGAAATGATCCAAATGCAATTAAGCTATGAAATTGAGTGATTGTAAATGTCAAACCTAAGAAACATGTAATGTTGGAAAACATAATGTGATATGAAAAAATGAACTAAACATGAACAAATGCAAACTAGAAGAGAAGAAGGCTAAATCAGAGTGCACTTGGGTAGAGAATGGGGAATTTGGAGTATGCTAAATGCTGGCAGAGATAACTGAAAATCACTAGTGGGACTCATTGACCACTAATGGTGAATTATTCATGCTTCTGATGAACACTTCTAAGAACAAATTTTTGAGTGTTGGATCTAGAATCTGAAAAAATATTGATTTCTAGCCTTAAGGTGGTACTCATTCACCACTGATGGAAAATAATTCCTCTTCCAAAATTATTTGAAATCAAGGACCAATTCTATAGCACCAGATCTGAGGTTGTCTACTTGTCGGGTTGATGGAATCAAATCTGCAGAAAATGGGCATAATATCTTCTCCCAGCTTTAAATGGATTGTAGTTGACATGAAACACTTTGAATTCTTGTCCACTTTTCAACACATAATAGCTTGTCAAATCTGCATACACAAGTCTGCAAACACACATGTGAAAGGGTAAAAATGGTTAAGGGTTAGGTTATTTGGATTTTCCTTAGTCAAATCCCACTTTGCTAATCAAACCCTTAATGAAATAATGAAATGGAAGAGAATGATAAAAAAATAACATGCAAATGCTATCAACTTACCAAACCTTTGTTGAAGAGAATTTGAAGATATATCAATGGCTGCTCCAAGATACTTGATTAATGCTTGATTGAAAGATGCAAAGTGCTTGAATGCTTGAATGAGTGAGTGAATAAGTGAACTTGATGAATGGGGGTTTAAATGAGAATAAAAACACTTATTTATACACACTTGTTCCTTAGTAACCCGATGATACCTCATCACAGGCCAACATAAGGTGATTTTAAATAAAAACCTAAAAGAAAATTTGAAATTTTTTTAATTTTGAGCCAAGAGGGACTCATTCACCACCCATGGCGAATGGGTCCCACCTTGGACTTGGATGAGGGTGTTGGGAATTATCTTGCATTTAATGTTGTTTTTCAGGTTTACATTAAAAAACACACTTAATTAAGCCTTATGAGTGCATAAAGGGGTCAAATAAAGCATAAGAAAGGTGTAAATAGTGAAATTATGCCTAGAAAAGCATGAAATCTTGTTACAAGATTTTACAACACTTCAAAATAGGACTTAATAAGTGATGAAAAGATGATTTTTAGGTGAATTGTAATGAATAGAGTCTAGAAAAGTGTAGAATTTTCTTACAACACTTCACAACACCTTCACAAGATGCCATTATTTGAATATTTAGGACCTAATGTGAATGTTCAAGCCACATTATGACATTAAATTAGAGAAAAATGGACCAAGTATCATGAATAAATGCCTAAAAGGGCATAGAAATGTGAAGGGACTATTTTTCTAAGGCACACATTGGTTGATAGTTTGGAACCTTTGACTCTCCAAACTTGGGAAGATGAGCAATAATGGGTGGATATAGAAGTGTGTATGGAATTAGGACCAATTGCTTGATATACTTTGTATGTTTTTTGAGAAGCTTGATTTTTCCTTTGTGGACATCTTTGATGGATAATTTTCCCTTTTTATCTTTTCCCCATAGTTTCTTTGACTAATGTAGTTTGATAGGGATAATCTTTCTTTGTATTCTTTGGTATCCACTTGTATTTGATTTGTCCTTCATGGTTCACTACTTCTTTTCCTTTGATGATGTTCTTCTTTCTCTGATTCACAACCTTCTTTTGATGTTGGTCCCAATTTTTGGATGGGTTGATGGGTGGATGAAGATTTGTGATGTGGCTAGTTGTAGTATTGGCATTGTTTTCACCATAAGGACTCTTCTTGTTCCCTATATTGATGCTTGCACTAGATAAAATATCCCCCATTATTATAGAGGTATCATTGATATGTTTATATCCCTTAATTGTCAAATAACCAAGACCTTGATGCTTAGAATTGTCAATAATCTACACTGGTTATAGGATACCCTGTTCATGTAGTCTTAATCCTTTGCCTTGATAATTCACCCGTTGAAACATTTTATTTGCAATACGATATTATTTACCTTGGAAACAAGGTGCTACTCCTTCTCTAATATATTGTGGATCTTCAAAGGTGATAGCTTCTTCATTGATAAGATAGCTTGCCCTAAAAAGGGTAAGTGATGCAAGTTTATAAGTGATAGGATCATCCATAAGTGGGATAACTTCATAGTTCATATATTTGGCTTGATCTTGTGAAATATTAGATTTTAGTGCTTCTTCAAGAGGTGTTGATGATTCACTGTCCATGTAAAAGTATCCCTCATGATTCATTTTTGATATGCCCTAATAGGATGTTTCTGATTAACAACATCTATAGAACCCTTCTTCATGACCCATTTCTGATATGTCTCTAGATTTTTCTATATCTTGATCATGTGTACAAATGTTAAGAGTAGGAGACTATTTTTCCTTGGCAATGATATCAAGAGTATGAGATTCTTGTTTTGAATGAAGATCATCTACATGTCCATTAGGAGTAAGCATCGCATGGGTATATGGAGGAATATGTGCTATATGGATATGATCATCATTTGTGACATCTTGTATAGACTGGAGAGTATCCATTAGATCATTGTAATATCTTGGAGATACAAATTATTGATCTTGATTAATTTTGGAATTGCTTTTGATATGCTTTGGATAAAGTTCTTGACATGGGTCCATTTCAAAGGATGGATTTCCTATACAGGATTCTTGGAGATCTGCATTAGGAATGGGAAGTGGCTCAATATCCTCTCGAGCTTTGAGTGAATTTGGATCAAGTGTTGAGTTGAGGATTTATTCAATATTTGTCACCATGAGGTCAAAGGATGACAATATGTCTTAGAAAGGACTATTGCGAGAATTTAGTGAAAGATGTTGACCATGCTTTAGAATAAGTTATGGAGATATGTCCTCTAACTCCTTAGGTGATGTAGAGAAATTTTCAACATGATCATTGGTGGATGGATCTTGGATTATGTCAATGGGATCAAATAATTCTAACATTCCTTGAAATAGATCATTGTTTGAGGGGTTTTGATCATGATTAAAAAGTGACTCTTGATGTAGATCATTGGATGAGGTAGAAACATCTTCAATGTACTCATCAATGGATAGATCTTGATCATTGTTTTTAACAATTGTGGTGGAGATATTTTCAATGTTTTCAACCATAGGATCAAGTGATGTTAACATTTCTTGAATTGGATCATTGTTGGGAATTGCTAGTGGATTTTGATCATGACTGAAAGGTGACCCTTGATATATGTTGAATGGATTGTTGGATGAGGTAGAAACATCTTCAAGGTGCTCATTGATGGATAGATCTTGATCATTTTTTTCAATAATTGTGGTGGAGAGATTGTCATTGTTATCACTAGTGCTTAAATCTTGATCATTTTCCTCAATATTTATTTTTCGTTGATCAATAAGGTCTTGGATGATATTTTTGAGTTGAATAAAATTTGATGTTTTATGTAGATTTTCTCTATGATACTCACAATAAGATCTACCCCTATTCCAAGGGAAGTTTAGGAAAGAGTTGAAAGAACTTTCTTTTGGAAGAGTCATGATTTTTGCATTAACTAATTGTCTTATCACTGATTTGATTGGCACTCCAAATAGAGTGTATTCACATTTGTAATCTTGTGATATTTTTTCTTGTTGAGGTTATTCTTGTTGTGATTGATATTGGAGATGTGGTGATTGATCTTGGATATGTGGTGATTGAGTTTGTTGTTGATTCTAATATCCAACCTCTTGACATTGGAGATATTATTCTTGATGTGGTTGTGGACATAACTCAATGCTTTGATGACATGGTTTAACCAATGAAAGAGTGTATTTATTTTGGGGTGGAGATGTCTCTTGGCATAATGAATCAACTATTTTGGCAAGTGTAGCAATTTGATCTCACAAAATTTGATCTTGATTTTGATCTTGACACCCTTGATATAGTTGATTTGGTTTTTGTTCAAGTAGATTTGTAATGTATACTTGTGGTGTTTGTATGGGATCATGGAAAAGTTGATTTTGGACAATTTTTTGATTTGGGATGATCTTTAGATTTGGAATTATAGGTTGAAATTGAACATTGTTGTGGTTGGGAATCACATTGCCTTGATTTAGGTAACATTGATTTCACATGGTGCTACCTTGACTTGGATCAATACATGGAGTTGTTAACATATTGTTTGGACTTTGAACAACATTTTTTTGATTCACAAACATATCTATCCCAAAGTTTACCATGTTTGGATTTGAAATGTTCATGTTTGGTAAACTTGTACTTGGTATATTCACATTTGGCATGTATGGATTTGGTGGGATAATGTTGTTTTGTTGAAGAGTCATGCATTGATTGTTTGGTTGATAGATTTGTAGGAGATAATGATCCCATGTATGGATTGCATAAATTTGAGTTTTTATAATCAATTGGCATTGTAAGGCTTTGATAATTTGGTTGATTTAGATTACTCATGATTTATGAATCAAGTTTATATTTCATGTTCTTCTTGTGTTTTGATCTTGTTGACCTCTAAGGGATTAAGGACCAATGATGAGATGAAGGATGAAAGGGGTGAATGATATGGGTATTGAAATTTTAGGAACTTTGGATCAATTCTAGACTTAGGGTTTTATTTTGATGTTTTGATTGGATAATGAACTTGTGAATCCCAAGATGGACATGTGATATTTAGGATAAACATGTTCAAAGAGGTGCTAATTTAACTAGAGGTATGAGAAAGGATACATTCTCACACTCCTAACTAAACAAGGTGATTTTGATGTGTTTTAATGATGTACCCAAGTCTAGATAATGATGTTTTCCAAAGCTCTAAAAGTTATTTGTGGGATGGAGATGACAAATGTTTGGGATGGATGAAGTGTTGGTTTTGATCCTAGATGAACCTAAGAGTGAATTTTTCTACAAGGCAAAGATATTGATGAACATGCTTTTCTCTATGAGTAGTTCAAACCAAAACACCAATGTTTTGGGTATGTGCAAGATCATGATGGACCAAAAAGTGGTGATAAATAACTGATATGATGGTCCATGTGGCTAACAATTTTTTTTTACCCAAATTTTATGAAACAAAAAGGGTTTTTGAAGGATATTCTCAGCTTTCCACCACTATAAATTATTCTTTACTTTGAGTTTAATAAATTATTATTATTCATTTTCTATTTGGATTATGACTAAAGTCCTGATTGATAGGATGATTGAAGAACATCTATGGCTTTCAAATGGTATCACTTTTTTTGAATTTTAAATATGCATCACATTCTATGCTTTGAATAATATAGGATTAAAAAAATAAAATTGAATTTTATGAAGTTTTGACCAAGTTAAGGTGGTCAAACATACGAGTTTTTATATTTTTTAAAATTTGTAATAAAAAATTCATAACTAATTATTTACTTGGAAAGCAATTACAAAAAAATATGCATCACATCGGGACATGAGTCCTCTACTTTATATCTAAAATCTTATAAAAAAAATATTATCATTTTATTGTGGTTAGGGTGGTCAAACAAACACCTAATTCTTACTTTTTCCCTAGAATTTAAGTACTGCTGCATTGAAATTTAAAATTTTCACAAAATAGAATTATTTTATTTTAAAATAAACCTAGTAGTTTATAAAATAAATTCAATTTTCTATATATTTGATTCTTACATATTTTTGAAATAATATAGATAAATTATTCAAATTTTTACGTCAAGTTGCCTAACTCTGATTTTTTAAATTTTTTGCCACTTAAGGGCCTATTTTTTCCATGATGATCCTACACATACCCTTTTTCTTGGAAGACCATAAGAGAAAAGATAACAAGCACTTGTGTGGGGTTCAATTGATTTAATCTTGGTTAATGACTTGCTTTTACCACATCAACACTTCTTGCTTAGTTTTCAAACTAAATGTTTATGTCTCAATTCCTTTTCATTCCACAAGGTCCATTATGTGAAAATCAAAGAATCAAAGGCATAGTTTTCCTAGGTTGACTTTGGAGAGAAAAAATTGAGATATGGGCCCAAATATTTAGAAGCCTCTCAAGATAAAATCCCTACATTTGGACTCTTCAAGGATATTTGTTCTTCCAAAGGGTTTAAAATTTTGATGATTTGTTGAATGTTTGTTTTCCAATGTTTTAGATCCAACCAAAGTGTTTTGATTCCAAAATAATGCACAAACCTAGGATAGAAAAGACAATATATTTTGAATTCCCATTTAGATTTCTCTAGCTATGCCTATTTAGAGCAGATGATTAGAAGCTTGACCACACTAACTTCCCTCCATGGCACTCACTTCTATGGGTCAGGAAAACTTTTAGTTCTCATGAATCTCCCATAAAAAAAACTTCATCTCTACTAAGAACCATAAGTATGTTAGACAACTTCAAAGATTCAACCTCCTAACACCAATAAATAGTTACAGATTTTGGCTTTTATACAGATTGGTTCATAATCAAGGCACCCATTCAGATGGCCACACGAGAGGAAAAATCAACCCATATAAAGAGTATCACCTACTTGTCTATAGGATCATTTGTAATGTTGATTTCCTTAACATTCAAATTTATATATCGATTGGAAGTAGCTTGGAATTTAGCTCATTACCAGTTTGAGTCGTTCCCTTGGGGTGAGTACTTTTTCCCACCAAGGCAAGCTCGCTAGAGGTAGACAACAGTGAAGGAGTAAATTTGTAGTTCTATGACCTAACACACTTAGGAGGGAACACACATAATGCATTTTCTTCATGCTCGCATGATTTGTTCAATTTTAAACCCAAACTTGAAGTGTGGAGGCAATATTTTAGACAACCTAATGTCACTAAAATTCTTTTGATTCTCAAGATATCTATGAAGCACAAGAGAAGTGCATACACATTTAAATGACACAAGTTTGTAAAGAAGATTACAAAACAAAGCAAACATGAATTCTTTTTAATCCTCAAAGGCAATAATGAATTCTTTTTATAGCACCAAAACCAAATGTTGAAGTTTCTTGTTCAATTTTAATCCAAAACCAAAGTCTAGTAAGTTTTTAAGTTCAATTTTAGCCAACTTGAAGAGATCAAATCAATGGTTAATTTTAAACCCAAAACTAAAGTGAGTTGTCCTAAAACAAAAAACAAAAGCAGGAATAAATTCCCTAGGCTATTACAATAAGAATTTAAAAATGCTTTTTCAAGTTCAATTTCAATTCCCGCTCCAAAATTTCTTCTGATTTATCCACCTTGATGCAAAGTAGATCAGTTTATAGTTAAGCAAGAAGAATTGATCAAAGTTAATCAATAGACTCCACCCTAGCAATCTGCACCCAACAAATTTAAGTTAGCAAAACAAAATCAATCATTGTTCAACAAATTTATTTAAATTCAAATAGAAAATTATTTTTCCATTTTCCAAATGTAAAGTACGGTGGTCAAATTACAATGTTAAATACCCATCATATCGATGATTTGCTTAGGGAATTCGCATAGCTTTTCATAGAAAAACAACACATGAATATAAATGAAATCAGAACATTAATGAATAGAGGGCTCCACAGTAATGAATTCACATATAATAAAAGGGCACAATGTGCTTGGCACTACGTTGGCTTACTCAAGTTCCCTCAAATTTCATCTTACACTTGGATGTTGGTGTTGTAATACAAAAGTTTTCCAACTTAGCACTTCAAAATTTAAAAAATGTACTATTGATGAGGCTCGACAAGCAGTTTTAGAATTGGTGAATGCACACTTCCAAATTAGTGATGAAACCAAATAGTTAGAAGCTCTGCCATGTCCGCTAGGCTGTAGATTTGGAAAATTTAATATGATACATAAAATGTTAGATCGAAAGAATTCAGCTTTAAAATATCAAAAAGATCTCAAATATGATTTGGAATGCCACATAATTTGATGGCCATCTACCTTTCTGCATGCATTACTATTTAGTGTGCCTATGGAATCAATACGACCCCTCTTTGTGGGACCAAAGCTAGAGCTTCTTCTTATAAAAGAGTGATGGGAGTTATTCTATAGTGGAGTAGACAACAACCAACTAACACGTAATGCATTAAATTGATTTTAAACAAAAAAATACTAAATGTGATGCTGACCCTACCTATGAAATATTTAATAGTTTATTGATCATTGATTGTTGTGCCAGATGCACAAGTTTTTACATTACTCTAGAAAAATTTCATTGCAGCTAGCAAACATTATCAGTACCAATAAAGCGCAACTTTCTCACTTCAATCGGTCTTTAGTTCACCTCCCTCTTTTCAATATCGTTGGTTGATTCTTGTCAGTGAAATCAAGAATATAATGCCTATTCAATAAAACTTTTTCTAGTTTTTGGTCTAAACACTTGACATGTCAAACACATTAAAGGAGAAATCAACAACATAGCTGTGTGTTAATAAAGAATGGAAACCCAATGCGATTGAAAACTTAATGTAACAACAAAACTAGGATTTAAAGCAAGGTTGGTGTAGACATTATGAAGCATAGTTAGCTTAGCTAGCTACTAGTGGTAGCTAAGATGGGTAGGGATTCAATGCTAATTCCTCATACCAAAGACTTGATTTAAATAAACCTATTGTATAAATAAAAAATATCCACTGAGAGTGCATATTGACAATAAGTAATATAGATTGTTTGCACCAAAAGATTAACATTCTATTCAAGTTGAGATACACACCTCAGATCTCCCACCAATCTTGGTTGAGCCTTATCTTGGAAACCACCAATTAAAAGTAGTTAAAATAACTAATGGAGTAAGCAATATTCTATTCTAGTTGAGATAGCCTTAAAAGTAGTTAAAATAATGTATCCTAGAGTGAAAAGCCAGTTCAAAAAGAAGTTCAAAGAAATAATGGAGTAATCAAGTATCCTGGGCAGGGATTTGATTGACTAGTGATGTTGCACGATGAAAACTGAGCTTCAAATCTTTAGTTAATATATCATCTTTGATAGTCGATACAGAGGTTGGGTAGTTGAGTATTGCATCAGAGTTCCTAGATTTCCATCTACTCTCTAACCAAGCTTCATCCTTATTGTCACCACATGGGTCATAGAATTTTGGTTTTACGCTGTAGTCTATTTTGTCATCATCAAAAATGATTTGGTCGAGCATTTTAGAAGAGGAGGTATCTTTAGAATCAATGCCAATAATCATGAGAACTGTCAAAGTTGATAGAAACATTAAATAATGCAAAAACAATAGTTCTGCATATCATTCATATAACTAATTTCTATGAGTAAATGTGCCAAAATGCAGTGAATGGGCTTAAAAAAGCAATGTAAAGGTCACCGGAAAAAGAAAAAGAAAAAAGAAAAGTATAATGGATTCATGGCATTGATATTTATTATTATGAAGTAACATTTAATATGTTTGCCTCCTGCAATATTAATGAATATTTGAAGAGATATCACCTTGATCGTCTTGATGAAAAAATTATGCCAAAAGTTCATATAAACTTCTACATACACTAACACAGGCTTATTTTCCCTACAATAAAGTGAATGGGTTGTGAGATTTAGGTAGTAAATGTCACCATCCAAGCAAAGTCAAGCTACTTAATATCATTTATAGGTTCCATGATTATACTAGTTGTGGTTCGCTTGTTATACAGATGAGATTTGACATTCTACTAACCTCTCATTCATGAATTTAATGACTCTTAAACAATTCAAATGGCAGGAAATCAAATAAATGGGGCAATGGAATGAAAAAAAAAAGAAAAGGCCCACCTCAAGAAAGGTGTTGCGATAGAAAGAGTAAGAGTGATTGCACCAAAAGATTGCAGCTTATAGAGACTTCACCTTCCTATCAAATGCATTTTAATCAATGTTAAATAGTGCACAATGACCATGAGCACCTGAATCTTGAAGTTTATCTATGGAAACAAAGACAATGCACAAATAATATATAGTTCAAAGTGATAATGATTAATTTTAGATCAATATATGATTGCGCTACAAAGATAATCTCTTATCAATTCCTACTGACCAACTCTTATAGAATGAGCAATAAAATAAACCAAGGACTAGTTGTAGACTACTTAGAAATACACTCAAACCAACATAACCCCTATCTAGCACACCAAAATATGGATCTCTAACTTCTTGATTTCATACCAAGTTTAGTTCTCAACATAACAAGGTAATATCTCATTTGAAGTTGCATACAAATCAATGAAAAATACCACACTGCAACAATAAAGGAAGAAGAAAAAAAGTATAATGTGGGTTTCAAACCAAAGAAAACAATAAATGAATGTGAAAAAAAATAAAGACTATATTTCTTCCCCATGGTGGGTACCAAAATGCGAACCCTAAATCCGTATACTTCAAAAAATGACCACCATTAGTATTGTTAGTCAATTTTAAATAAGCAAACCCAAGATTCCTATGAAATATTCAATCATGCTACCTATGTAAAAAATATAAATCTAGAACCAAAAAAACTAAAATAAAGCACATGAAAACATGATCAAACCCTATTACATAGTGGGAGTGGTGCTCCTTTGATGTGACAAGGATGCCCTTTCTCACCCCCTTGATAAGCTTTCCAAAATGATCAACAAGATGCAAGATGATGAATATGCCTATAGTGAGAATGCTAAGATTATGGATGGATTGTGGATAGAAGTGGCTTCTATTTATAGGTTGAAGGTTTGAAAAATGGAAAGATGGGAGGAATGTGGGACTAAAGAAGAGCCAGTTATATTGTGACACTTGTCACATGGCTAGTGGAGGAAGGTGGAGAACATTTTCGAGAATGTGCATGGTTAATGCATGAAGTTTAGGATTTGAGAGGTGTAAGAGAGATTAATACACTTGTAAGAGACATTAAATGAATATGGTTGAGATGTTTTGGATGGAAATGGCTTGGGAAAGAAAGTCAAACAAGTGGAGTAAATGAAGGAATATTCCTTGGGAATATTCCTTGTGAGGGAAAATATGATATTAATTAATTAAAGAAATTGATTTTCATGTGCAACTAGGGTAGTTGACCATGGGTTTTCTTTGACCAAGGTCAATTGAAAAGCTAGAGAAATGAGGGATTAGCATTAGGAGTTAATTAAATTAGCATTAATTAACTTGGATGAAATTAGCTGATTTATGACATTTAATTTAAATGCTTGGGTTTATTTAAATCAAATGAGAGGATGTTAGAACATTATGATTTTAATTAAATATATTGATTCATTTAATTAAAAGAGATGACATTAGTTAGCAGAGACTGAATTAATCGAATAAAGTTAGTTACTTGATTAATAATAGAAATAATGTTAATTTGAGTGTCTACACTAATATTAAAAAAAACTAAATTATGCCTTAATTTAGTGTTGTAATATATATTTTACATATTCACATTAAGTTTAGGGCCCTATTAATTAAAATGGACTTAAGTGTGCCTTAATGTGATTTTGTAGAGTGTACCTTTACACTTTCACATTTACTTAGGGTTCCCTTAATTAGTTAGGTTAATTTCCCTTAATTGCCCCCTTTAGTTCAAATCCAAGCCTAATTAATTGCAAGTTTTGAAGAGGAAAACTTGAAATTCATTAATACCATAACATAACACTCATCATTGAGAAATGTGTGTCTTAGGTAAGTGACCTAGGACCCATTCACCCATGGGAGAATGGATACTCACTTAGACATAGGAGGTCCTAATTTAAATTATGTTTTTGGAAGTATTTTAATGATTTCAAATCCATATTCACATGTGGCTTGTATTATTTGAATTTTGGGAAATTCATGTTACATACCTATAAATATAAGGTCATTTCCCTATGTTTCAACTAAGTAACCTAACAAGATTTTCAAGCTAGCAAATTCAAGTTATCATAAGAGTACTTTCACAAGAGAAATTTAAGAGCATTTCAAGGCATTCGGGGGAAATTTTATTAAAGAATTATTGTAGCAATCAAGATCCTATTGTCATGTCAATGTCTTCTTGCATCATGCATGTTATTGGAGCTAATATGTTGATGTACTGTTCAAGATCCATTTAAGAATTCAAGGAATTTTTTCAAATCAAGTTTCAGGATCAAGATCCACATCCATTGAAGTCATTTCATGCTAGATGTAGATCTACATTCTAAGATTTTTCAAGGGTTTGGTGAGTTGTGAGATAGAATTGTTCATTCACCATTCCTTTCATGTTTCATTGTTTCATGTTACAAGGTTTAATTACTATTAAAATGGGGTTTGACCAAGGAAAACCCTCATTCACCAAAAACAAAAAAAATTTCCCTCTTGATTTGTGTTTGTAGATTTAGGTAGAAGATCTCTTTTAGAGAAAAATTAGAGAAGTTGTCAAAGTTGCAAAAGTTGTCAAGAAATTTCCATTTCATGGAAACTCACTTACAGGATTTATTTCCAACTTTTTGTGTGTGAAAATCAAGGATTAGGGAGTGTAGAGAAAGGAGCAAAGAACCCATAAACCATTTTTACAAAGCCCTAGCTAGGACCCATTTTCCATAGAGAGAATGAGTCCTTAGATAGCTTTAGAAAAGAACTTTTGGTGACTGATATACATCATCTTTCCCTCCTCAAATCCACAATTTGATTTTTGGTACAATCATTATTGAGCTTAATCTTCAAGATCCAACTTGTGGATTACATTTTGGAGTTAGTTTGCTATTTTTAATCTTTCTCCCCAAAGTGTTGCTTAATAAGGACCCTTGTCCTTGCAAAAAAATGAAATCAGTAGATTCGCACTTTGACTTGATTCACCTCAAGTTTGTTAGTCATTTCATTGTGTGGATCTCATTTCCTAATGAAATAAAGGAAAATTGGTCCATCTATTATCATTTTGGTGAACCCCATAGTTTTACCCCAACCTATTTTTCATTGTTTCACTTCTAAAAAATGAAGTTATCTAGTTATGTGGTTTTTTGGTATTTTATTTGTTTGGCTACTATTTTTAATGGTTTTAATATGACATAATTATGTTTTAAAGACTATATGGGTTACTCTTGATGGCCTGTGGCCTCTTGCTAGTATAGTTTTGAATTGTGTTTTTGGAGATGATAAGTGGCTTGCATACCTTTATGGTAAAATTATTTCTGGCATGCGTGCCTATACTTAATATGTTCCTTTATGGCTAGCTAGTGGTGGTTTAGTTTAGGTTTTTTTCCCATTTGGCTAGTGGCTATTTTTTCCAGTTTGTTTCCTTGGGCTATTTTGTTCTATTATTAGCTTTTGTATGGGATTAGGGCCCTTCCTTGCTTATCTAATAAAAAACTATAACTTTGGAGATCTCCAAATCAAATTTTCCCAAGCTTATTAAAAATGAAAAGGTGTAAGTAAGCAAATAAGTGATCAAGTATGCAACGCACTAGCCTTTTAGTGTTGATGACAACATTCTCTTCAGAGAGGACTATCTAAAGTTTCAAAGAAAATGTAACAAAAGAAGTACAAAGTGGAGACGTTGAAAAAAGACCAAGATTTGTGTGGCCCAAGACTCTATATAAACCAAGATGAATATATGAAAATAGAAGTGGTGTGCTCTAACTTAGAATTATTTGGCATTGATCCACCCCTAGGAAGATATGACATAGACACGTGTACTGAAAGAAAAAATCTTGGAAATACCTCTACATGACCAACCTTATATGGCACTATATAGGTAGTTTTATTTTTTTATAGAATAGTTTTAGACAACTAGTTATCTTGTATACAATTGTGCATAGGATTGCATAGGCAGTTTTTTGTTTACCTACAACCTTTTATGGAACTCCTTTTGCTTGCATAAATTTGGTTCTATAAACCTAGGAGAAAGTGTTCAAATGTAAAAAATGAACTCATTTTGTCATTTTGATTAATGAACTATAATTAATATAAAAAAATTGGTTATCTTGTTGGTTTGTAAAATAGAACTCAATATGACAAAAATATTTTTAATAAAACAATAAACAATATTTCAATTGTTTACATAAACCCATCTTAAAATAATAAATAAATAAATGAGTTAAAAAATAAAATTGTAAAAAAATTACAATTCTATAAAAAAAGAATTCTATGAATAATAATAATAAGAAGAATGATTAAAATCTCAATAATATAAATATTTGTAAAATTTTCTGAATATTTTGAAATAATTCTAGAGATTGCAAATTAAAATTGTAAAATTATGATTGTCAATTAGACAAGACAACCAATTAACATATGTGAAGTTGTATTAAATGTACAATGTACTAAGTTGAATTTTTCTATTCCTGTCCCAACCATGGATAATAATTTCACATAAACAAAGTCCACAAATATGTAAATGCTTCTAACACACTCTTTTCTTCTCCCACCATTACCATTACTTATTTTCTTATCCCAACAGTGTTCCTCCTCTCTCTATCTTCCCTTTCCTATTTACTATATTAACAAGATTGTCCATAAGGCTACAACCTCATCTCAACACACATACAAACACCAATTTCCCACGTGTTAGTCTCCAACCCGTTACCCAATCTTTATATTGGAGGGGAGAAATGGATGATGGGAGATTAAATAATTTGTAATCACATTCACAATGAGACATACGATAGCGGAATCTGAATTATTCATCTTCCCACATTCTAACAACCCTACTCTCTCTTGAATCATGCTAAGATTGGGGAATGAAAGACACACCATAACTGACTCCACGCTTTTCACTGCCCTTTCAACTATGAATGTCTGGCTTGGCCATTTCTACAACAAATTACTCCAATCAATAAAATTAATTATGTGAATAATTTATGTAAATAACCAATAGTCTTGATTACCTTTATGGACTGAATGCAGGGTTGAAGAGTTGATGTGTTATGTGCTACTACCTCCAATGTTTTCAATTTTTCTCCATCTTCTCCCAAATTTGTATACCTCTGGAATTCCATGATGTGAGTACTTTCAAAGATTTGTCACAGTACTTGTTGAGATCTCTTTGATAGAATGAAAATCTACAAAACTTGAGGGATCATCTAAATTGGTACAATCATTTATACAAAGATTTCTAAGGTTTATTAGACCAATGATGTTGCTTACATTCTTCAACCTTCTATATTCCTTCTATTGGAATATTTAATCTCCAGCATAGGGAAAGTGCATTTATTGCACCCTCAAATGAAATAAAATTTGGACTGTTCCCCCCCTTGTCATGTCTAACCACCATGTTGGCCAGTTAATATTTGGTAGCAAATTAATTGTGGTGGTTGAATTTGAATTGGGTGCAAATTTTTGGAAAGGCAACAAAAGAAAAAAGATAAATAAAATGTTGTATTCTGTAGAAGGAGAAGTAGACAAAGAGACATAAAGTTTTGTAGCAGCAACAAAAAGGAAGAATGTTTAGTAGAACATAATAGAAAGTGAAAGTTCAGGAGAACCTGTAGCAGCAGAGAACATTGATAGTGCTCCAGTGCTTTGGAATGTCTCCAACACGTAGCAGTAGCCCACAAAAGGAAGATGCACTAGAACTAGCACAATTTTTGTATGAGAATGTATAAAGCTTTGGCTCTAATTTTTTGTTAGTAAATTTTTGAATGTAATCCATTTGATGAAATAGAAAATTGAATATATATTTATATTTTTGTCTCGTTGTGCTTATCTCCTTTGAGTTGTGCATGTTTTTCATTCTTTTCCCACTATAGTTGGGTTTCTTTTCCCAACAGATTACTATCAGAGCCCTAAGTTTTCTAGGCATTTAGTTTGTTAAAGCCCTAGCTTTGTTCCTAGGTGTGCAGTTATAGAACTTTAGTTTTTGGGTATTTGGGAACCTCTAGTTTTCTAGGCAGTGAATAAAAGCCCTAGATTTTATCTGGGTATCTATAGTTCTTCCTCCATTTAGTAAAATGATTGGAGGAGACAATAGGAGTTGGCAACAACCACCTATATTTGATGGAAAAAATTATGATTTCTCAGCAAAGAAAATGAAAACCATTTTAGTAGAAAATGGGTTCACAGATGTGACTAACCCAAATGCATTTGCAGCATTGAGCAATGCTCAAAAGAACCGGTTGAAGGAGACAAGGAAGAATGATTCCAAATCCCTCAGTCTGATTGAGGCAAAAGAAGCATGGGAAGTACTTCAAATCACCTGCAAAGGGTCTGAGAAAGTCAAGTCAGTGAAACTCTAGCTGCAAAGGAGAGAATTTGAGACCATGCAAATGAAGGACAATGAGTCCATTTTAGATTTTCATACAAGGGCTTCCACCTTAATTAACCAATTGAGGATAAATGGAGAAACTATGGAAGAGCAAAAGATTGTGGAGAAGATTCTCAAACGTTTACATACAAAATTTGACCTGGTGGTTATTGTCATAGAAGAGGCCAAGAACCTCTCAACATTATCAGTTGATGAGTTAATGGGTTCACTTCAAACCCATGAGCAGGGCCTGAATAGGTCTGTGAATTCTTCCTTGGAACAAGCCTTTAAAGCACAAGCAAATGTGAGAGGTATGGGAAGAGGAAGAAATGGCAGAGGAAAAGGTCAAAGAGGTAGAGGGAGAAGCAACTCAAGAAGAGGAGGCAAGCACCTCCCAATCATACTTCCAAAACATAAAGAAAAATAGCATCTCCAATCAAAGATCTGATAAGGACAATGTGCAATGTTACTACTGTCACAAGTATGGTCACTATGCAAGTGAATGTAGAAAGAAACAACATAACCAAGGGAGTCAAAATGCAAACGTGGCAAATGAGAACACGGCTGAAAATGAAAAATAGTCTCAAGTGTTAATTGCATGCAATCTTGCAGAACAAGGAAGCGTTGAAGTTTGGTACTTGGACAACAATTGTAGCAAACACATGAGTGGTAATATAAATTTATTTACCTCCATTGACAATAACATTAAGTCTGAAATCAAAATGGGAAATAATGAGAAAGTTCTAGCTATGGGCAAGGGCATATGTTCCTACAGACTAAGCATGCTAAAGAAAGACAACTTCATGATGTCTTTTATGCCCCAAGAATGAAACACAACCCCTTGAGCATTAGACAGATGGTCCAAAATGGATATAGAGTGCTAATGGAGAAAGGTGAATGCATTATCTATGATAGAGATGGAAGTAAGAAAGTTATGGCAGTGGTCCAAATGACAAAGAACTGAATGTTTCCCCTAAAAATGCAAATCTCAGCACAGTCAATAGGATTGTAGTAGTCAACCTTCAAGACAGTCATCCAAGACCCATCCAAGCTTTGGAATTTGAGGTATGGGCATCTAAGTTATTCTAGTTTAAATATTTTAGCTAAAAAGGATATTGTTAGGGGCCTAGCAGTAATTGTAGAGCACAATGGAAAGTGTGAAGCATGCATCCTAGGTAAATAGCATAGGCAACCCTTTCAATTAGGGAATTCTAGGAGAGATAAAGCACCATTAGAGTTGGTGCATTCAGATTTGTGTGGCCCCATGAAGACCCCAACCCTAGGAGGAAATGTTTATTTCATGACACTTATAGATGACTATAGTAGAAAAATTTGGGTGTTTCTTTTGAAGAAAAAATCAGATGCATTTGAGAAGTTCAAATAGTTTAAGGACTTGGCTGAAAAGTAAAGTGGCCACTATATCAAAGCCCTTAGAATAGATAGAGGGCGAGAGTATATCTCTCAAGAGTTTATGAATTTTTGCAAGTCTCATGGTATTCAGAGACAACTCATAGCCTAGTATACTCCATAGCAAAATGGAGTGGTTCAAAAAAAGAATAGAACCATCACAGAGATGGCAGAAAGCATGTTAAAGGTAAAAGGCTTATCTAATGCGTATTGGGGTGATGTTGTAGCAACAACAGTCTACATTCTAAATAAGAGCCTCAAAAAGGTCATTCGTAATAGAATCCCACAAGAAGCGTGGACGAAATGCAAATGGAGTGTTGAGCATTTGAAAATATTTGGATGTGTGGCATATGCACTTGTGTCAAAAGAAAAAAAGCATAAATTTGATGACAAAGGTGAAAAATGCATTTTCATAGGCTATAGTGAAGAATCCAAAGCCTACAGATTGTACAATCCCATCACCAAGAAAGTGGTGATCAACAAGGACGTTGAATTCATTGAAAATGAGTCATGCGATGGAACAGTTGATAGCAATACAAGTATTTTTGTTTCAATTCTTCTTAAGGATAAAGAAGTTGTAGAAGGAAGATGCTCTAGAACTTTACAGCAAGGTAACAGTTTAGAAAACAACTCCAGAAACTTTTAGCAAGGAAGTTGCTCCAAAAAATTCTAGCATGGTAGATGCCCTGAAAGTTTACAGCATTAGTCTTCTTCATCAATCCAACAGTCAAGAAGCTCCAAAAATTATGATCCTATGCTTGCATCATTGATGTCACAAAAAAATATAAGTGTGATGGAAATCTATGACAATACAAGGTATGATGACTTTGATGAAAATTCAGATTTTGCTATGTTTTCTTATAGTGATCCAATGTATTTTCAAGAAGTTTTGAAAGAGGAAAAATGGTGTAATGCCATGGATGAAGAAATTAATACTATAGTAAGAAATAAAACATGGGAGCTCACTGATTTACCCAAAGGGAAATCAGTCATTGCAGTTAAGTAGGTCTATAAGACCAAATGCATTGTTGATGGTAATATTGAAAGACATAAAGCAAAACTAGTTGTTAAGGGATGCAAACAATAGCTTGGAAAAGACTATGATGAACCATATGCACCATTTCCAAGGCTGGAAACAGTGTGGGCAATCTTAGCAATTGCAGCCCAACACAAATGGAAAGTATTTCAAATGGACCTGAAATCAAACTTCTTGAATGGAGTTCTTAAAGAAGAAGTTTATGTGGAGTAGCCACCTAGCTATGAAGTTCTAGGGAAAGAATACAAAGTCTATAGGCTCTCGTAAGCTCTTTACGGGCTAAAACAAGCACCATAAGCATGGTACAATAGAATTGATTTGTACCTTCTAAGAAATGGCTTTATCCAGAGCGGTAGTGAGCCCACACTCTAGATCAAAGTAGCCAATGGTGAGATTCTTATTGATTTTTTGTATGTAGATGATTTAATTTTCATAGGGAATAGTAATATTTTCATTGTTGATTTCAAAGTAGCAATGAAAAATGGATTTGAAATGATAGACCCAGGTTTGCTAAAATATTTCCTAGGAATAGAGGTCCAACAAACAGATCATGGCATCTTTATTTCACAAACAAATTATGCTAAACAAATCTTGAAGAGATTTAGAATGTTGGACAGCAAACCAGCCCCAACCCCAATAGCTACAGTTCTGAAATTAAACAAAGAGGACAACATCAATAATGTAAACCCAGCTCTCTACAAGAGCATGGTTGGAAGCCTCATGTATTTGACAACAACAAGACCTGATTTGATGTATGCGGTAAGCCTGATTTCTAAGTTCATGGAGCAACCTAAGGACACACACTGTCAAGTAGGAAAAATAATTCTAAGGTATGTCAATGGCGCGAAAGGCTATGGAATTATGTATACCGCCTCCAATGACTTTCAGCTAGTTGGGTACACTAACAGTGATTGGGCAAGAAATGTAGATGATAGAAAGAGAACTTTGGGATACTTGTTCCACATGGGTTTAGGAGCAATATCAAGGGAATCAAAGAAGCAGCCCATAGTTTCACTCTCAACAGCCGAAGCGGAGTACATAGCAGCAAATGCAGTAGCATGTCAGGTTATTTAGCTTAGAAGAATCTTTGCTGATTTGAATGAGAAATAAGAAGATGGTACAACTATATTTTGTGACAATGTGTCTTCTATTGCATTGACAAAGAATCTCATCTTTCATGGGTGAAGCAAGCATATCGAAATTTGATATCATTTCATAAGGGAATTGGTGGAGCATAGAGAGATTCAACTTCATTATTGCAAATCTGAGCAGCAACTCACTGATATTTTCACAAAGGCATTGTCAAAAGAATCCTTTGTATGCCTAAGGAATAGGCTTGGTAAGTAGGAATGCTCTAGAACTTTATTTCTAGAAAACACAAAAAATCACAGCACATAAAAGCATGAATGCTCTGAAACTTTAGTTCTAGAAAACACAGAAAAGCGCAAATGCTCCAAAACTTTGGTTCTAGAAAACATAGAAAAGCATAGTTGCTTTGGAACTTTAGAAGACAGTTATAGAATGCAACATAGATGCACAAAAGCTTGCTTCAGAAACTTTGTGCCAGTGCTCCAAAACTTTTGGTCTGTTGCTCTGGAAGTTTTTCAGAGTGATAAATGGTAGGGACCAATGCTCCAGAATGCTTGCTCCAGAAATTTTGAATAATGATGAAAAGAAAAATGGCTTGAGATTAAGGGCGAGTGTTGGAATATTTAATCCCGAGTAGAAACAGCAAAGTGCTTTTATTGCACCCTCAAATGAAATCAAATTTGCACTGTTACCCCCCTTGCCATGTATGACCACCATGTTGGCTAGTTAATAGTTGGTAGCAAATTAATTGTGGTGGTTGAATTTGTATTGGGCGCTAGTTTTTGGAAAGGAAACAAAAGACAAAAGATAAATAGAATGTTGTATTTTGTAGGAGAAGTAGACAAAGAGAGAAAAAGTTTTGTAGAAACAACAGAAAGGAAGAATGTTCAGCAGAACATAATAGAAAGTGAAAGTTCAAGAGAACCTGCAACAACAAAGAACATTGATAGTGCTCCAGTGCTCCGTAATGTCTCCAGTACATAGCAGTAGCACATAGAAGGAAGATGCGCCAAAACTAGAACAATTTTTGTATGAGAATGTACAGAGCTTTGGCTCTGAGTTTTTGTTAGTAAATTTTTTAATGTAATCCGTTTGATGAAATAGAAAATCAAATATATGTTTATATTTTTGTCTCCTTGTGTTTGTCTCCTTTGAGCTGTGCATGTTTTTCATTCTTTGCCCATTGTAATTGGGTTTCTTTTCCCAATACCTTCACTACTACCTCTTTCAGTGATGTTGGCAGGCTCCCGATATATGTTAGATCAGAATTGCGATCTAGTATGAGAGTTTCAAGGCTGGGAGAACTGTCTTCATCGAGTGATATTCTTGACACACGTGTCTCACATATTTCTATCTTCTTTAGCATATTTGGATAGTCTGCAAAGTTTGGTATAGAATTCAAGATGGCACCAGCAAGCATTAGATGAGTCAGATTGGGCATGTTTTCAATAGAGGATGGTAAGCTCTCAAAGAAATTACTTCCTATCTCCAGCATTTCTGATATGTGAAGTTGATCAATGTTGGTGGGAACCTCCCTTAAGCCAGTATGACCAACAAGGAGCACTCTCAAATACACTTGATTTGTGATTCCATTTGGCAATTCTACCAGCTTACTGCAAACGAAAAGTCCAAATGCCCTAGCTTTTGCATGTTTTCCAGCATGTCTTATCTAAAGCTGAGTTGTCTACAAAGACATAAATTCAGATAAGAAAGTTGTCTTAGCTGCTTAAAAGAAACTGGCGACCTTTGCAGACTCACACAGCCATACAAATTTATATCCTGCAAGTTTGTCAGATCCCTAAAATGGTCAGGTAATGAAGACAACATCTCACAATGACATAATGCCACCAATTCCAGAGATGAGAGACAACAAAACTCTTCTGGGAGATTCTTCATTATTTTACAAAAATAGAGATATATCCTTCTCAATGCCTTAAGACGTCCTATTGACGTTGGAGTCCTTTGTAATATATGACCATGCGTTATGTACAATACTCTTAAATGCAGTGGAGGTTGTAGAGACAGTATTTGTCAGCTCAGTTAACACAGAAAACATAGCACAAAAAATTGTCAAATTGGAAGTTTTACTTCGTTACTATCAGGAAATAAAGTACTTCCATTATCTGTATTAGGCCATAAGTCTCTTAAGTTCACAACATCCCCGAGCGCCATATATCTCAATTTTTTGAGTGAAAGCCACGACGAAAGATTTCTCTCCTAAAATTGAACACATTAAGCCATACAAGGTTGTTTGATGGTGTGGCGAAATCTTTGATAAGCTTTTCTTCTTTGCCAGTGAAGAGTTTAAAACATCTGCTTGAGACAAGCTCAATGAACTTTTTTAGACATTGTTGATGACGCAATGGCTCGTTAGTATATTCTAATCCACCAGCAATTATGCTTCTAATAGACCTTTCCTGAAAGGAAAAACCAACAACACAAATGAAAAATGTAATGTGAGGACACATACAAATGATATATTGAATAAACGATTAGTGATAGCTGTTTAAAAATAGAATATTAGGGCGGAGCTCACCCTAGCTTGTTTCTCTACGTTAAATATTTTCCCCTGAAGCCATACACGAGAAGGTGAATGTATACTTGCAAGATCCCTTCCCAAATCCCTCAGGTGGTCATGCATTGTTATATGTTCAAGCTCATCCACATTAACTAGACGCTTGTTAACAAGCCACATCCATGAATATTTCTCTCTTCTTTGTCTATTACGTTGTAGCTAACACTTAATCTCCCTTTGATATCCTCCGGCAACACTCTCAAGATCTTATCTAGCTGGGATTCCTAGTAAACCTTGGACTTGCCATAAACAAGTCCTCCAAAGTGTTGATAATTGATGCTAGATAGTCAATTGTTTCTCAGTTCTACTGACTTTGAAACATGCACAATTTTAAGTTATAGTATTTTAATATTTTTGCATGCTACATATTTAATCAGTCTGTTAAGAGTTAAGACAATTAGTTTCATTCTTGATAACAGTTAATAACTTGGCTTTCATTGCCAAATTGGATGCATAGAGTAATGCATGTATTTTGCATGGATAGATCTTTAGTTGTAGCTGAGTTCTTCAAGCTGTTTTGAGACACTGCATTCTACGCAGTAGTGTAATTCTTTTTATATATGCATCAATAAAGATGCAATTAAATAGTCTGCAAAATATAGAACTATGCATGATTCGTATGCTTTGTTAATTGTTCTACTTTCTTTTTCTATTGTTATCTTTCAACCTTTTGATCAGGAATAAGGCTCTGTTTTAGAGTCTACATTTGGTATCAGAGCAGGTATTTCTTTTGGGTTTAAGATCTAGTAGCTGGAATTTTGCCAAAGATTATTATGTCGAATTCTAACAGCTCGCCCATTCTAGAATTTGATGTAAATGAGTATGATTATTGGTGCATAAAAATGACGACTTTTTTGATAGGAAAAGATTTGTGGGAGATTATTGAATCAGGTTACCAGGAGCCAGCTGATTGGAATACCCTCACAACCAATGAAAGAACAGCTAGGAAGGAGGCTAAGAAGAAGAATTATCAAGCATTGTTTCATATTCAAATAGCTCTAGATAAGAGTCTATTTCCAAGAATTGCAGGTACAAAGACAATTGAAGATGCCTGGAAGACTCTAAAAGAAGCTTACCAAGGTAGTGACCAAGTCCAAGTTGTCAAGCTACAAACATTGAAGAGAGAATTTGAGAATTTAAAGATGCAAGAAGCAGAAAGTGTAAGTGAATATTGTGTCAGAGTAAAAGATGTGGTCAATAAGATAGCTACACTTGGAGAAATTGTGAATAATGAGGTTGTGATAAAAAAGGTGTTGAGGTCTCTCACACCGAGATGGAATCATGTCACCATAATCATGGAAGAAAGCAAGGATTTGACAACCCTTCAATTCGATCATCTCATTGGATCTTTGATGTCACATGAAGAAAGACTAAAAGATTATTTTGGAGAAAGTGTTGAGAAAGCCTTTTCCTCCAAAGTATATATCACAAAGAATGAAGATGGCAGTAGTAGTAGCAAAAGCAATCAAGAACAAACTAAAGGTCAAAAACAAAATAATTCAAGAGGTAGAGGCATAGGTGGTTCAAGAGGCAGAGGTAGAGGCAGATTTGATAAAAGGAATGTTCAATGCTACCATTGTAATAGGTATGGCCACTTTGAAAGAGAATGCAGATTAAAAGAAGGTAATAGTGTTAATTATGCTCAAGAAAGCCATGAAAATCCTCTAGATAATTTATTTTTATCTTATGCTAAAGGTGAAAATTTACTAGTAAAGATGTTTGGTACCTAGATTCTAGATGTTCTAACCATATGTCAGGAAATGGAAAGTTGTTTTCAAAAAAGGATGAAAGTTTTCAGTCAAAGATTCAGCTTGGCGATGATAAATCATTGGAGGTTGTTGCAAAAGTAACTATGGAGGTCCACACAAAAGAAGGTATGAAGAGTGTTAAAGACATTTATTACACTCCTGAGTTAAAACATAATTTGTTAAGTGTTGGACAATTGTGTGAGAAAAACTACAGAGTTGTTTTTGAAAATAAGAAATATACAATGTATGATAAGAATTAGGGAAATAGAGTGGTCACAGTTGTGACTATGACAAAAAATAAGATGTTCCCATTGAGACTTGGTGACATACCAACAACCTTTCCAATATGGCATATGAGGATACAAGTTGGTTGTCGCATCTCAGGTATGGCCATTTAAATTTTCATAGTTTAAAGCTTCTGATATCACAAGCACTAGTTTCTAGTTTGCCCAAGGTTGAAGAGCACAAGGAGGTTTGTGAAGGATGTGATAAAGGAAAGCATGCAAGGGAAAAGTTTTCAAAAGGCAGTGCATGGAGGGCCCATCACCCCCTTCAACTTGTTCATTCTGATATTTGTGGTCCCATGCAATCAAAGAGTTTGGGTAAGTCATCATATTTTATCACTTTTATTGATGATTACTCACGAAAATGTTGGGTGTATTTTTTGAAGGCTAAGGATGAATCCCTTGATACATTCAAGAGGTTTAAAAAACTTGTGGAAAATGAGAAAGGGTGCAAAATCAAGTGTTTAAGGACTGATCATGGAGGTGAATTTTGTTCAAGAGCCTTTAAATATTATTGTGATATGAATGGCATCATGAGGCAACTCACCACTGCATACACACCTCAACAGAATGGGGTAGCTGAAAGGAAAAACCGAACTGTGGTAGAAATGTCAAGGAGCATGTTACAAACCAAGGGATTGAGTAACTCTTATTGGGGAGATGCAGTTGTTATAGTAGTGTACATTCTCAATCAAAGTCCCACCAGTGCACTCGAGAAGATGACTCCTTATGAAGCATGGTATGAGAAAAGGCATAATGTTAATCATTTTAGAGTTTTTGGTTATTTGGATTATGTCCATGTACCTGATCAGAGTAGACAAAAGTTAGATGCAAGAAGTGAGTCAAGTATTTTTGTTGGGTATAGTGAGGAAAGCGAAGCTTACAGGCTATATAATCCTCTCACTAATAAGCTTATTGTTTCAAGAGATGTGATTTTTGATGAAGGGGGAGTTTATGGTCATCAAAAAGGCCATATGGAGAAGTCAAAGTCTATTTTGACTAATGATATTGATCATGAGCAGCCCACTAATGTTTCTAGTGCTACAAGTCCACCAAATAGCCCCTCATCTAATTCTTCAAGCCCAAGTTCAATTCCAATTGCAAGTTCAACTTCAAATCCACGTTCTCGAAGGAAGGTAAGAAGATTGAGTGATATTTATCAAAGGAGTCCAAATCAAGCACATGAAGAAAATCCAATAGGTGAGACATGACTAATGATATTGATCATGAGCAGCCCACTAATGTTTCTAGTGCTACAAGTCCACCAAATAGCCCCTCATCTAATTCTTCAAGTCCAAGTTCAATTCCAATTGCAAGTTCAGCTTCAAATCCAAGTTCTCAAAGGAAGGTAAGAAGATTGAGTGATATTTATCAAAGGAGTGCAAATCAAGCACATGAAGAAAATCCAATAGGTGAGACAATTAATTTTGCTTTATTTACCAATACTGATTTTGAACCATCATCTTTTGAAGAAGCATGTACTAATGAGGTTTGGATGCAAGCAATGAAAGAAGTGATGGATTCCATTCATATGAATGATACTTGGGAGTTTATAGAGCTTCCACATGATAAGAAGAAGATTGGCACCAAATGGATCTACAAGACTAAGCATAATAGTGATGGAAGTATTGAAAGGAATAAGGCAAGATTAGTTGCTAAAGGCTTCACACAGAAGTATGGCATTGATTATGAAGAGACATTTGCACCAGTTGCAAAACAAGAGACCATCAGAGTGCTGATTTCATTAGCAGTTCAAAAAACTGGAGCATTCATCACATGGATGTGAAAAGTGCATTCTTAAATGGGTACTTAGAAGAAGAAGTGTATGTGGAACAGCCACAAGGTTTTGAAGTACGAGGAAAAGAACATCAAGTCTACAAGTTGAAGAAGGCTTTATATGGCCTCAAGCAAGCACCACGAGCATGGTATGCTAGGATTGATGGATATTTTCAGAAGAATGGATTTCAAAGAAGTAAGAGTGAACCTACCCTTTACTACAAACACGAAGGTAACGATATTCTTATTGTAAGTTTGTACGTTGATGATTTGTTGTATATGGGTAGTAGTTATAAGATGAAGGATGAATTCAAAACTGCTATGACGAATGAATTTGAGATAAAAGATTTAGGCCTCATGAAATATTTTTTAGGAATGGAGGTTTGTTAAAGTGAGAATGAAATTTTCATTTGTCAAAAAAAGTATGTCAATGATATGTTGAAGAAATTTGATATGGCTCATTGTAAACCTTGCTCCACTCTAGTTGTTCATTGAGTTGTGTTATGTAGAGATGATGGTGCTAAAATAGTTGATGAGACAACTTATAGGAGTATTGTTGGAAGTTTGATATTTCTAACTCACACAAGACCTGATATTGCTTATTCAGTTTCACTTGTTTCAAGGTATATGACAGAGCCAGCTGAAATACATATGAAGGCAATCAAGAGAATTTTGAGGTATGTGAGAGGCACTCTAGATTTTGGTATTCATTACTACACTTCTAAAAGGTTCAATCTTGTTGGTTTTAGTGATTCTGATTGGGGAGGTAGTTTGGATGACTGAAAGTCTATATCTGGTAATTGCTTTTCTTTCGGTTTGGGTTTGTTTACTTGGAGCTCAAAGAAGCAAAGTATTGTTGCTCTTTCTTCTACAGAAGGAGAGTATGTTGCAGTCACCTCAGTAGGTACACAAGCATTATGGCTTAGAAAACTTCTTGAAGAAATTGGAGAGATACAGGTTCAACCTACAGTGATTTTTTGTGATAACATTAGTGCCATCAAATTGGCCAAGAATCCAGTCCATCATAGCAGGACAAAGCATTTCGATTTAAAACATTATTTTATTCGAGATTTGGTGCAGAAGAAGGCAGTAGAATTGAAGTACATCAACACAAAGGAACCGTTAGCGAATATCTTCACCAAGGCTGTTGCGAAAGATCAGTTTTTGACACTCAGAGATAAGATTGTGAGCCCTCTCAGCATCAAGGGGGAGTATGTTGATAACTGATGCTAGACAGTTAGTTGTTTCTCAGTTCTACTGACTTTGAAACATGCACAATTTTAAGTTACAGTATTTTAATAGTTTTGCATGCTGCATATTTAATCAGTCTGTTAAGAGTTAAGACAATTAGTTTCATTCTTGATAACTGTTAATAACTTGGCTTTCACTGCCAAATTGGATGCATAGAGTAAAGCATGTATTTTGCATGGATAGATCTTTAGTTGTAGCTGAGTTCTTCAAGCTGTTTTGAGACACAGCATTCTACGCAGTAGTGTAATTCTTTTTATATAAGCATCAATAAAGATACAATTAAATAGTCTGCAAAATACAGAACTGTGCATGATTCGTATGCTTTGTTAATTGTTCTAGTTTCTTTTTCTGCTGTTATCTTTCAACCTTCTGATCAGGAATAAGGCTCTGTTTTAGATTCTACACAAAGACCTCGAGGGACAAAGGCAATCCATTACAAGTTCCCAAAAACTCTTCAACTATACCTTCAAATCCCTCTTGTGGGTAGCATTGTGAAAAAGCATGCCAACAGAAAAGTTCCTTGGCATGGAATTGATTCAGTCCCTCCATTCTATATAGAATGGCACCCCACTTTGAAAGGAGATCCAATTCCCGAGTTGTGACGATGACAAGACTGCCGGATCCAAGGCAGTCCTTAGTTGGTAACATAGCATCCAGTTGGTTTTTATGATCTACATCATCCAACACGATGAGCGCACGGACAGATCTCAACAGATATGCCATAACACCTCTGCCTTCTTCTATATTATCGAATAACAAGCCTTTGACGCCAATGTCCAAAAGCTTTTTCTGCTTCTCATGCAAAGCATTTCTTCTTGCAGCATCTCGAACTGCAAATACAAAACTGCAGCTATGGAAAGACGAAGAGTTCCTGTTATACAGCTCCTTGGCCAGCGTAGTTTTACCCACTCCACCCATTCCCACGATGCCCACAATTTGAACATTGTGCTCATCTTGAGCAGATGCAACTGTATTTCTTTCAAAATCTTGTACCACATCATCCAGTCCAACAGTCATCGGAGCTACCAGCAACGGCACCTTTCCCAGTACCTTGGATACCATATTTACAATATTCTTCAACAGCATCCCCTCACCTCTAAACATGTGCAACACATTTAAGAAAACAGGTATTGAACATACGTGAGAACTTAAAGGTAACTGTTACACCAGAAATAGAAATAAGAGAAAGATAAGGTTATGAAGGAGATTTGCTACTTATTATCCTTGACCACGCAGCCCTTATGAAACGAAACTTTCTCCAGTGCCATCTTCCACTCCTCAATCTTTTCGGAGGAGTATCTGCCCTTCTCTTGATATTGGGTAAACGCAGGAGCATATATTCCTTTTCGTTGAGCTACCCAGCGCAGCTGAAAAGGGTCCACAAGATAGAAGACAGGGATAATTGTCTTCTCCGTCTTGAGCATGAAAGACAGCTCTGCCAAACACCAAGGGGATTTTGCATAGTTGGGAAAGAAAATGGCAATATGAAGTGACGTAGTGCGCATAGCCTCTTCAATATGTGCTGGAATGACATCAACTGGTTGAAGGGAATGGACATCAAGAAAGACGGATAGTCCCAAAGCAGTAAGTTTATCGCAGATGATTGTGGCGAGGGTGTGTTTGACATCCTCTCCGTAATGGTTGATGAAAACATGGAAAGAAGTAGAAGGGAGAGGAGGAGCAGAGGAGGAATCAGCAGACACAGAAGGCGGTACAACCTTCTCAAAAGCATTTACAATCTCAGTCAGTGAAGAGGAAGTCGATTCAATGATATTGGATTCAAATACACTGTACACGCAGAGGCTTGGCAAACAAATGAATCCGTGAGCAAATGCAGAAAAAATGTCTGGTAAAGATTTGATCAACCTTGCGCGCGAGGGATTGATTAAAAGCTCAGAAGCCGCGTCTTCTAAAGCCGTGTTGAAATAATCCAGAGGAAGAGACGTCCAATCATTCATGACCTTGAACCGTTCTCTTGTCTTTGAAATTGGAATTGCAGTGGTTTTTCACGGTCAGCATTGAATGCGAATTTAATATTAAAGTATTTTGTTCTATTTAAATGTCATTATTTAATGACTATTTTAAATGCATTTTTGACAGTTAAAGATCAATTTTGTTATAAATATTTACCATCTTTGGGTGTGGTTGAGGTAGAAAATTACCATTGAGTATTCAGCTATTGAATTAGATGATGTTTTAGAGTGGTTTTCAATTTTCAAGAGTAGTTTTAGACTTCCTGTCTATCTAAAAAAGGTAAATAATTGTCTTACTTATATTAGCCAAAATGTACATTTAACCATTCAAATAAGTGTGATTGAAGACTATCCCATAAATTTCCCATTTCTTTATTTTTGATAAAACACATACCTCATTTAAACTTATAAAACATGACAAATGATAGCTATGAAACTTCACAAAAATCATCATAGATAGCTATGACAAATGATAGCTATGACAAATGATAGCTATGAAACTCCCATATTTTTTCCATGACAAAATGGTGAAATAAAAAATCCTCCCATATACAAAGATGACTTAGAATAATATATTTATTTTTATATGAATAAAATAATCTTATATAAAATATTTAGGCTAATAAATGCAATCAACAAATAGATAATTTAGATAGATGAGTTAGAGTTTAGAGGTGTACTTATAATTAAATTAAAAAATATTTATTTTTATATGAATAAAACAATCTTATATAAAAAATTTAGCCTAATAAATGCAATCAACAAATAGATAATTTAGATATATGAGTTAGAGTTTAGAGGTGTACTTATATTTAAATTAAAATAGAAATACAATGGTTAAATAGATGTATATTTTAATGTTAGATATAAGGAGATTGATTTAATTATGATGATCTAATACTTGAAATATGGGATTAGATTTGAAAATAAATTATTGTGATGAAACATTGTGTATTATAAAATTTTGAACTATGTGAAAACCTTGATCAAGGCCACAAATGGTGACCTTGAAGCTTTCAAGAGTAGCCTTGAATGAAAAATATGGCCTTAAACCTTTTGTGTGGCCCTAAACTAGAAGAAATTAGGGTTCCATTGACTACTAAAATTATACTCTCATGCATGTACCTACTAACAAAAATTTAGTGGTGTTGAGAAGTAATATTGGAAATTGCTATACTAGGAATGGGAAGTTAAGTAGCTTCCATCCTTTCACCTTAGTCAAGCCCCATTAGCCAATTCAATAGTATTTTAAAAAGTTGGAAGATACACTAGGCAATGTATGCGACAGATGTATAAGTAGCTAACATAGTGGTGAGTGATTGGGATGTGATATAATGGGTGATGTTTAAGAAATATTAGAGTGAAATATTGAGTATGAGACTAGGGTTTTGATATTTATTGATACAAGAGATGATATAAATGAGATGGTCGATTCAAAAAATGGGTTATGATAGAGGTGTGACTAAAAAGTGATCCTTTTCCTATGTAATAGTGTTCAAAGGGGTTTTCTTTATTCAAATGGATGGATGAAGGATGATAAAAATGACCTAGTATTTTCTTTTATACAAGTTTTATGTGCATAATTTAATTATTTTAGTGCGTAATTCAATGGGTAATGGTAAAATTAACTTGAGTTAGCTTGGGACCATACTTAAATTTGAATTTTAATTGTGAAGATCAAGGTCCTATTTGAGGCCTTGAACTAGGTCAATGAAAATTTTGTATTATTTTAGAGCATGGTATTTATTTATTCTAAAAATATTTATTTTTTAAAAATTTGATCAAGTTCCTAATGTCTTTTCCTTATTACAAACATCCTAGAGTGTAGGCCTTTGAATGTGCATTGGTTGAAAGACTTGGGTTCCTTCCTACATTATGTATGATGACATTCTTTTGGATATATTTTAAATGGTGACATAGAAAAAATTGTCCATTGACCTAACACTTCATGTGAAAGAGATTCTCACATTCCTCTATAGTGTTATTAATCTCAGAACTACTGATAAGATATTACATCTTAAAATTAATCTCTTGAAGTTCATCAAAATTTGATGTGGCTTGCATAGCTAGTGACTATTGTGTGAGATATTCAATATCAATAATTATTTTACTTTGAACAATCAGAAATAGTAGATTGTATTTTATAGTTAAGATTCTTTTTTTTGAGTGATGATATGTTTCTTTTAGGGAAAGAAAGATGAGGAGATGAATGAATATTTAAAATAACATGTAAATCTCATTGGAAAGGTAACTTGGTAAGAACAAGGTAATAACATGAAATACCCATATTTAAACCATTTCTACATCTAGAAACATAGTGTGGTATAAATATAGTCCACAAAAAGATAATGAAATCAATTCTTGAACATCTTTACTCAAAAACATAAAGTAGCTCCATATTGCTTACACTCTACACTTGCAAAGGATCTCACTCATGTTGTACTACAACTAATAGTCCCTCAAATTAATCTATTATATCATAATTTTTAAAAAAAAATTGAGGACCAATGGCCACACTTTCTATGAACCTTTCAACTCAATTGAGAACCCTTCCATTTCTTCTAAAAGCATGTTAATTTATTAAACTATTAATTTTAACAATTTTCATATATTCTCATTTAAGCACTTGAAATAATGTGAACAAGATCCACAACAAAAAATGAGAAAATTGGGTTATTTTCTAAGGTAGCTAAATTATCCTTCATGCTATAAACCATGGGCATGTCTCCACTTTTATGTGTAGAAATGATGTTTTAGGGAAAATTAATTTCCTTTGATCCACAAGCTCCAATAGCTCTTTCTTCCTTAAAACTAAAAGTTGATTCGTGTTTGTCCACAATTTTACTATGAACAAAAAAATTTCCACTATATCATATTCATTTTCAAGTTCCTTCTTTAGTACATCCCATTTTTTACTATAATCTCTACTATATTTGATCAAGGTATTAATTTATTGTACTATATCATCTTGTGTGTCAACACATTAATAAATTTAAGAGAATTATCTTAATTGCTAAAAAAATTAAAAATAAGGTTAATGGGATGTCACAAAAATTATGGATTTTTTTATTTGATATTTTTGCCACTTACATAATTTGAAAATATAGTACATGGAGAATTTTTTAATGGATATTTAATTTTTTAATTATTTTTAAGTCACATTTACTTGTAATGTCATAGTTTTCACATGACATCAACTTTTGGCTATTTTTTATAAACAAAAAGAAAAAATATGCCATCCTGGAGAGGATTCCTTCCTCTAGTGTATCGCATATTCTTCAAAAAATGAAATATTTTTTAATTTCTAATCATTCTTGTTTGATTATAATAAACTACTTGTAATAAATAAATAAAAACTAATATTTTTGGATTCTAGATTTGAGCTCTAAAAAAGGGTATTTAAATATTTTTATGAAAGTACCATTAGTTGGAGAAATATAGAGTTAATTTTTTTTTTGGTTAAATTTCCCCAAAATAGGGGTTAGACTACCACATGAATAATTTAACATGAAAGTGTTTTTATTGAAACCTTTCACCTATTTTTTTTAGTCAAAATATTACATCTAAATACATCCTACTTTGAGTTTTAAAATTAAATTATATCAATTTAATAGGTTTGGAAAAGAGGGTTTCACATGAAACTCTTTTAACTAGATGTAGGTGTCAAGTAGTTTTGTGTGAAACTATTTATGGTGAAACTTTAACAAATTTTGGGAAAACTTATTTCAATTGAAACTATTTTTGTTGAAACGTTTGCACCCAAAACTAAATTACTAGAAACTAACTTCACACTTAACCCTTTATTTATTTAAAAATTTTAGAATTATAATTTTATTTAAATTACAAACAGATTAAACAAAAAATGAAAATACCTTTAGGTAAATCTTAAAAATAGCATTCGAATACACACACACACATATCCTCATCCGAGGTGTAGACTATAATTTAAATCCATAACATAAAATTACTTTATCTAAATATTAATATCCATCCATACCATTATATCACCTTAAATCCAATCTTAGGGTTAACATCCTCATTCACATTCAAATCCATAACATCAATATATTAAGTCCTATACTCTCACAAAGTTCTTATCATACCATCACCTTGTCTAGGCCCTAGGTTCCATACAACCATTTACATCCATATTATAACATCCTCTTGTCATCAATACCTTCACTCACATCCATAGAATACTCTCATTTTGTCTAAATCCCAAGTATACATCATGACATATATTTTCAACTATAGAAATCCATCATAGATATCCACCTCCTACATTTAGACTATTATCCACATCCATTTTCATTTACACCTTCTTTCATATCCTATATTTATACACTATCATTTCCATTAATCTTACACAATCCTATCATCTTGATCAATAGAATAACATCCTTTTGTCATCACACGTTTATTATCACAAGTTTAGAAAAATATTTTTCATACCATTCTATCCGATCACCTTGTCTATATCCTAGGTTGAAATCCTCATACTTGCATTATAATATACTTTTTTCAAACTATATAATATATTATAGATCTAACTAAATCTCTTCTAACCCCACTTCATCTACCCCATCAAATCCAAAATTATAATCAAGGGTAAACCAAACACTATGAGACCCTTAGATAAAATTGATGATGATGAGGTTAGTATTATTTACTAGCTTCAATATGATCCTTATGATGATAATGAGAATCTTGTGGAACACCTTAAAGCCATCATCAATAGAAAAATTTCTCCAAGATTCCACCACTCATCATCCATAATCAAATTATTGTTCGTCAAGCAATTTCTAGCACAAAATATCCCATCACACCTCCACACATATATATTAGTCACACTTATATCCTACCTTTTGATAAGATAAATATATCCTATCCACCATCCATGTCTCTCCTTTTTTCCTTACCCACACATCCCTCCCATCCAATATTTATACCTCCATCTTCCCCTTATCCATATCCTAATATCCATATTTCTACAACACCTCCATCACCTCCACCCACAATCTAAATCAATTATCCTACAATCCTCCAATTCATAATCCTAGTCCTTGATATAATCCTAATCCTCCAATCCATAATCCTAATCCTCTATATAGACCTAATCCTCCATCTAATCCTTAACCATTTATTTTTTTCACTCTAAAATTTCTCCAAGGACTATTAGCAAAGGTCACTAAACCCCCAAGAACAAAGAAAATTGTCCTTTTTTCCCATGTCATGCATTAACCTCTATCCTCTTACATCCCATCCAATCTAAATATAGAAAAACCAACATCATTTGAACCCCATGAATCTCCCATTCATCCATTCACCCAATTTGAAGAGTTTATAAAAAAATCTCCCATGTTATACTATCTATGAAACTCTAAACATACTAAGAGATTATTCCAAAGAATTATAAAATAGATTCCCCTCCATCTCAAGATCAAGGCATCCCTTCTTCTCTACCACATGATCTCATTATATCTCAAGATCAAATCATCTTTTGATCTTATTATTCCCTCCCTTCCATACCATCTCATGATCCCCTTCCATCTCAAGATCAAAGTATCCCTTTTACTAGATCTCATGATCCCTTTTTAAGTAAATATCAAAAATTCCCTTATTATGGACATATTAGAATCTAATTATCCTTCCCACTCTATGTCATGATACCCTTCCATATCAATATTAAATGATTCCTCCTACTCCATCACATGACCCCCTTCCATCTCAAGATTAAATATTAATCCCTTTTGATCCATCTCAGCTTACCCTTCAATCTCAAGAATAAAGCATCCCTTCCAATCCATCTCAGGATACCCTTACATCTCAATAACAAAGCATCCCTTCCAAAGCATCTCGGGATACCATTCCACCCCATCTCATCTCAGGACACCTTTCCATCTCAAGAACAAAGAATCCCTTCCAATCCATCTTAGGATTCCCTTTCATCTCAAGAACAAAGCATCCCTTCCACCCCATCTCATCTCATGATCTCATTCCTTCTCAAGATCAAAAATACCTTCCACTCCTTCTCATGATCTCCTTTCACCTTAAAATACAAACATCCATCTTAATCTAGGTTCTGGGTATGTGCAGGATCATGGTATGCCAAACAAGCCCTTAAGTGGCAATGAAAATTTAGAACAATTAGAGTTAGGCAACTTGATGTAAAAATTTGAATAAGTTATCTATATTATTTCAAAAACATGTAAGAATAGATTATGTGGGAAATTGAATGTAGTTTCTAAACTACTAGGTTTATTTTTTTTAAAACAAAATCTATTTGGTGAAAATTTGAAATTTCAATGCAGTATTACTTAAATTTCAGGAAAAAATTAAGAAGTAGGTGTCTGTCTGACCACCCTAACCATAATAAAATGATAATATTTTTTATGATATTTTAGATGTAAGTAGAGGACTCATGTCTGGATGTGATGCATATTTTTTTGTAATTTTTTTCCATGTAAATAATTAATTATTAATTTTTTATTACAACTTTTTAAAAATATAAAAACTCGTATGTCTGACCACCTTAACTTGGTCAAAATTTCATGAAATTCATTTTTTTTTTTAATCCTATAGTATGCAAAGCATAGAATGTGACGCATTTTTTGGATTCAAAAAATATGATACCATTTGAAAGTTATAAATGTTTTACAATTAGCCTATCAATCAGGACTTTTATCATAATTCTAGTAGAAAATAAATAATAATAATCTATTAAATTCAAAATAAAACATAATTTATATTGGAAAAAGATGAGAATATCCTCTACAAACCCTCTTCATTTTATCAATTTTGGCTAAAAATAAAGTCGTCAGCCACATGGGCAAATTCCGGAAAAACAAAGTAAGCTATTAAACACGCTTTTTGTGTTGACTTTTTAGGATTGGTATCTCCTAACCAAATACCAAAGAAAACCCGAGCCTATTCCCTAGGCAATGAATTTTGTGTCAGAAATATCAGATATTGGATTTAAATCAGATATCCGATTTGAATCGGATATCCGATCTGTTAACCTAGAATTTTAAAAAATGTCAGGACTTTATAACATATGCAATATATCTCATTTGTAGTTTATAGTTTATTTTAATATATTTAGTTTAGAATATATGATTTGGTTTATATGTGATTTTTAAATAGTTTATAGTTTATAGTTTATGTTAATATATCTAGTTTAGAATATACAATATT